>JARKIB010000430.1:0-102392 GCA_029378385.1 Mycena metata | reverse complement strand
ACCAGGGGAAATGAGCTGGATACTGGGTCTCGATGTATGGCTAAACCACACACTAAACACACTCCAAATCAAACACCTAATCACCTCTCCGCTTGTATATGCGTTCGTGGGGTTCCAACCGAAGTATTACGGCTGTTGCAATAGCTGAAAACTAGGTTTCGACTTAAAGCTTTAAGTCGGCCGTTTGGTTTCTCGGACCTATTGGGCGCTGATGCGACCTTTATAGTTCTTAGAAGAGTTGTGGTTTTCAAAAAGGTTTGTGGTGATGGACACCGGGTGGTTGTGTGGTGAACTAAACTTGGTTCGACGCTGGGTTTGAACTGTAACCGAAGGTTGACAAGTTCCGCTGTAATATTCGCTGACGCTGACGCTGACGCTGACGCTGACGCTGACGCTGACGCTGACCCTAAACGCTGACGCTGACGCTGACCCTAAACGCTGACGCTGACGCTGCACAACAAATATAATCCAATCCCAATATATTGGTAGACACCAAAGTATCTAAAGACACTCAAATGTACACCGAATGGATTCCGTGAGACTTCCCGGACGGAGGCACGCGTTATGCTGTGCTCCTAACAAGAAGGGTACGGTCCACTGGCTTCCACCTAAGCTCTACCTCTACTTATATACTAAATCCTACATACCAAATACTACAAAACATGGAAACTCGAAACAGTAATGTACATAATGGTCCAAATGTTGAGTCCGTGAAGGTACGGACTCCTACTGAATACAATCTACTAATTTACATACGAATCTTGACTTGAAAAGGAGAATAATCTGCATGGATGTTGGTACAATTAAAATAAATAATATATGTCCGCTTCTGGCGTGTCCAAATAATATTCCAGCCTCGTCATGTCGTCCCAATTCGGTGTGTGTGACTCCTGGTGAATCAGCCTCGAGTCATTCGAGTCAATTCGAGTCATTCGTGAATAGCCATGTGAGTCTGTTCGAGTCAAGACTATTAATAGCTTCTTGGCATCACGATTTTGGTTTAGCCGGCGGCAAGACCTTGCTGCCGCTACTGCTCCCTTTGAGGTGCTGTTCCTGGCTATGCCGTCGGACCTTTCCGGTCCTCGGATCTTCGGCTTGATTGACAGGAAATGCCAACTCTACCACAGACAAATGTTCTAGTCAACATAGGTTGCCCCTGCAAGGCTTCCATTCCTCAACCCTGGTCACGGATGGATAGTATTTCCTCCTGTCCTTGATTAGAGTGAACGCCCAACTCCTACGAACCCTGAGGGTTTGTTAAAAGAGAAGGTTTTGACTTAAAGCTTTAAGTATGATTTTGACTTTCCGGCCAGTATTGACCTTCAGGTGAGTTCACACCTTAAAGCTTATAGTATATACGCTGCTGTCTCCTAGCTAGCTGCCCGGACTGACACTAGCCCCCTGCTGAGTGATTTATATAGCCGATTACAATACAGCTAGTGGCACTGAATGAGCAAAAATCGCAAATTCCGCGCTTGGCCCAATTGCTGGCTTATCAGCGCCTTCGTAGCGCTGGCGAATTCGGGGGTCATCGAATTGGTGGTGCTACCCGTGTCAAACAGAGCAAACACCTCGGTTCCATTGATATTGAGTAGCGCAGTAATCGGCGCGGTGAGTTTCTGAGGTTGGGCTGGCTGGTCCAGCAGTCCCACTGTCTCAGGTCGACGCACTGTGCTTGAATGCTCGGTGCGCCCTGCGAAGAATTGTACGTGGAACCCGGGTAATCCATTCTCGTCATCGAATTTTGGATCGAGCCTCGCTAGCCGCTCGTGGAATACGACTCCAGGTAATAGTCTTGGTTCTCGGTCCGGTACCCCACGACGATCTCGAGCGACAAACATCCTGGGATGGTATTGGTGCTGAATGGTCGGTAAGCCCTCGGCGGCGCGTTCTCGTTCGGCCAACTCCAGCGCAGCTTCGTGCACTGGGCGAAATTGGGGATTGAGATAATGCCACTCGGGCAGATTTTCTGTGCAGGTGTACACATTGTTGTTGCGGTCGACGAGTACGTTTACTCGTTCGCCTTCCCCTGCGCTGGTGAGTACCACTGATTGAAGAATGATCTCGTCTTGTGGGCCTGGGCTTGCGGGCGCGTTGAGTGGCCGAAGTTTGATTCTTCCGCTCGCTAGTCGGGGTTCAGTGGGTGCTGATTCCCCGTGATCCGTCGTAGCGGGATCCTCGGTGGCGGTGTCGGGGGCGGTGTTTGTCTTGAAGCGGTATCGCCAAGAGCTCCTCAGTAGAGAATCGGACGGGCAAGTCGTCCCACAACGCTTCCTCCGTGTCGTGCCCCAAGGACAGTCGGGCTTGGCGCGGCCGGTTATCCCTTGGGAATGTCACGGGAGCTGGTGAGTAGCTGAATCCCGTAAGTTCCAAAGGTGTCTGAATCACTTCAGTAACGGATACTTCAGGCGTAGTGGCAACTTCGGCGTTTGAGGTGCTGTGCGCCCAAATGCTGGTGTCACCGTCAAGTGAGCGGGCCACAAGTCACGCTACCTGAAGTTCAGCATATAATGCCTCGGTGATGACTTGTAGTTCTGCCATCTGGTAGTAAATACGGGTGTTGGCGTTCCCATTAATCAGACTGGCTTGTAGCCAGAGCTCGTCGGCTGGCCCTCCGTGGTCTAGAGCGGTACCTGGGCGGAGTACCTCGCGGTAGCGGCGTCGAGTAAATGCCGCACCACTACCGCTTGCGCGAGCCTGTCACGCCATCGCGCTTCTAGTAAGTATACTTCTGCGCGGTGGGGAGACATTTCGGCTAATGCAGTCGCGAGCGCAGGTTCCAGTATGAACGGAGAGTCGGGGCCTCGCGTACTCACGCGGTCCTCTTCCCTTCGCGCTTCGAATTCAGCCGAGATGGCTGCCGGTGCTCTAAACTGTGGTCCATAGATAGGATCCATGCGAATCTGCTCATCCAGCAGCTCACTCTGGCTTGCTGCCATTTCTTCGTCTGCGATTGGGTTCGGATAATATCGATATTTCTGCAACTGGCGAATATTGACGTCGTATTCCAGGGCGATGAGCGGGCGTTCACCCCGGAGCCTTCGGCGTTCCTCGTGGGCGGCCACTTCAAGTTCCGCCGACAAATATTCTTCTTCGTCGGGTGTCTCTCGACATCAATTATGATTCCATGCTCAAAATCAGGCCATCCCAGCCAGTCCACCAGGTCCCCGTCTTCGTTGACGTTAGCCTGTTTCTCATCAGGCAGGTCCGCGTTGTCCGCCCGTGGCGAATCCGGGAGCTCGACCCAGGACGGGTCGAATCCTGCGTTCGCTAGGTGCACACAGACAGTGTAAGAACTGCCTTCCGCGAAGCCGTTCTCCTCGGTGGAATTCACTGGTCGCACCAATAACGAGCATTCACCGCATACCACGTAGGTGGGTCCGGGGTTGTAGTTTGGAATACGGTTAACTGACATGGGTGGCTCGTTAGCGCTGTCCTCTACATTGACGATCCGATTCTCATTGGTCTCAATTCTCATCGAGTAGTAATGGAGGGGGGGGGGGGGTGCATCGAGCCAAAGCGTAACTCTTCTAGGTCGTTGGCGGCCGCTATCAAGCCCTCTAGGTTGGGAGCTTGGTTGGGGTCTTGATCTTCGTCGGTGACTTCACTCTCAGACTCCGAGTGTTCTTGCTCATCATCCGAATAGCTCTCTAGCACCCGCTGGGCAGCCACTCTTGGGCGGTCCCTCGACGGTGCAACCGTGCGCTCGTTGTATCAAGGACAGACTTTGTCCTTGGCGATATGGTCTGTCCCACCGCAGCTGAAGCAACTCCGTACTCCATTCGAGCTGGTCTTCGTTGCTGTCGGGAGCGGGTTTGCGCGCGGATAACTTCTGTCCGCGCTCTTTGCTGGTGCGCGTTCGGTCGCCACTGCGCCGCGCGGGGTCGTTCTGGCAACCGTCTTCGCACTGGAGGCTTCTAGTGCGTTGTCTTTGTCTTTCATTCCCAAGTCGGTTTCCCATAATTGATGTGCGTTCACACGTAGGGTATCCCAAGGTGTGAATTGGGCGGTCATACCGCGGCGCATTTTTAACTCTCTCCCAATCCACTTTGGGATGCCTTTCAGGAATCGATCCTTGAGGGTGAATTCGGAGGGGATCTCGATCATGGCCCCTCCTTTTGCTATCAAGTCTGAGGCGAACTTCTCCAGCCCTTTATCTGGGCGGTAGGATACGTTCTCGAACGCACGAGTTGCGCGTTGCGCGCTCGAGGATTTGACGTATCTTCCGTGCATAGCACAGATCACGTCCGAGAAGTGTAATGGGTTTCCCCCGTGCACGCGGGGGTTATCAATCTCAGTGGTGAACCACTGGAGGGCGTTGCCTTCAAGGTAACCGCTCAGTAGTGATACTCGGTACGAGTCTAGATCTAGTCCGCCAAAGTTGCTGACCCGCATCCATCCCAACAGTTTTTCAAGACAGGTCATGAACACTTCATGATCGTCTTGTCCACTGTACCGGGCGGGATTATCCAGTTTTGCAGGCCGCACATGCGGTGGGAGTTCAAATCGAGCTCCTACTCGATGCTCGATGGTCGCGCGCAGGATCTCGCCCATGTTGTCGGCGAATTCGGTCACTACGTCGCGCCCATTAGCGCCAATGGCCGCATGATATCCTGAGGCGGTGGTGGCCATGCCTGCAATAGCAGGCCTATGCGCTGTAGAGGCACCCTCCATCATTCTCATGCCTTCTGCACGCTCCTCAAGATGGGAGATGTCCCGCCATGCGCGCAGTTGTGCAATCTCACTGGCGGGGTTACCTCCATGCCTCGTGTCGCTGGTGGTGGGAAATCTGGCCCCCATAAATGCTCCATGGTGCACATTTGGCCCAGGCAGAGGGTGGGCATTGAGTATGGTGTATCGCCGAGTAGAGTCATCGGGGTCGTCCAATTCACCTTCCCGGTCCTCTGCAGGGACGTTAGGAAGGGGAAAAGCTTGGTGAGTACGTTCCTTACTCCGTAAAGCCGCAGCGGCGCACTTATCGAAGTCGGTGGCGCTTTCAGCAGGGACACGTGGAGGAACCATGGCGTCCACGGATGTACGGATGTCGGCTGGGATGTTTACTCCAGGGGCTGATGAGACGCTTTCGTACGGAATGGGTTCTTCACGCGGGCGACAGTGTTGGCCTTGATTACGCTCCATAACCTCAAGAATTTCGTTTACTTGTGCAATGGAGGCACCGTTGTCCTTCAACGTGCATACATTATCATCTAAACACCGATTCAAGTGTGCGCGCTGAGAGTTTACTTCATTGCGCAGCGAGTCCATGCGTGACAGTACTTCCACGCGGACGGCGTGTATAGAGTCGTGCATGTCTTCAGCCGAAGCCTGCTGCTCTGCGAGCATCGCAGTGGTGGTGGTGAGGCGCGCATTAGCCGTGCCCAGGTGAGCCCGGATCGCATTCAGTTGCAGTAGTTGCTCATTACTCAATGTATTAGGGTCAATATCTAACTGTAAGTCAGGAAGTGGATTGACTTCGTCGGAGCGGGGGGTGCCCTGCACCTCAGAGCCTTGGGTGGATCGGGTGTGCGCGGTATCGAACAGCGCGCTATGATGCATGGGTATGCCAGCCTGCTTGTCAGGCCCCGTTGTGGACGGGGAACGGCTGGGCAGTTCCGCGATTCTCGCGCGGCGACCATCCGCGTATCGGAGGTAAAGATACCCCTGGTCGTCGGTGTACAACGTAGTACCGAGAGGTCCAGGGGAGGACGCTGAGACTGTGGTAGTGGCCACGTCATCAGTCGTTCCCGTTGTTGCACCAGATCGACTGGCGCTCGATGCAACGGGGATGGTTGCTGGGGCCGGCTGAGCAGTTGAGTACTCAGTCGGGTTCGCTGAGATGGGCTCAGCGACGGGTTCCGTCATATCGTAAATAGACGGTTTTTGGTGTAGTATATAGTGTGAAAATATAGATAGTTCCCGGGAGGGAACTGCTAGAGCTTAAAAAAGCGTAAGGTGTTATTGAGGGTATCTTAATAGGCACCGGTAATAAGCTTGTCCAGGTTCTATATTGAATAGAGTCTTGGGCGTTGCCTATCGAGTAGTGGGTAAAAAGATGCCCTCTACTGATGGCAACGACCAATTATATACTACAGTACATCCGAAGTCTAAACAAAGGAAATATAACAAGGGCATACTCAGGTGCACAGCACCTGAATAGGGGCCCCTAACATTTGTTGTCTGAACCGTGCTTGAGCATAGTTATGGCAATTGTTTAGGAAGAAGCAACACTGATCTCGGATGATGGCCCAACATTCCGAGTCACGGAGCTGTCACATTGCTATGTACGCCTTCTCATTTCATCCTGCGCTACCCTGACCAAGTTGTAGGCCGCCAAAGGGTTTCCAACGGAGGAAACCGAACGCCTCCGATGGCGCGTCGACACCGCAATTACCGGTAGTTGTCGAAAATACAGAATTTACCCATGCGCGTCTAATATTTTAGAAAACGCTATCCCCTCAATGATGGCGCACAATCTGATGGCTCCAAGGATCACTTAGGCCTTCAACGTTTATCTCAAGTATGTACTTTCTGCCTGGCGCCAATCTCGCGATGGCTTCTCTGTCGCGGTTGCGCCAGTCGATCTCGGTATTTTCAGCTTTCCCGTTGCCTGTTTATTCAATCCTATACTTACCTTTGAAATATGAAATTGCCAGCCTAAAAATAAGGGATCGTGTTTTAACCGTGTCATTGTGTTAAACAGATGTATGGCCAGTATGGGAGGTATTAGAAAAAATGTAATTTCCGTGAGGACACTGCACAAGGAATGGTTCAAAAAGAGGAAGGATTTTGAAAAATAAATGCAGTGACATGGATCGAACTCAGAACCTTACCAAAATTTATACAATCTGGCGCAAAGGAAGCATTAACCACTCGACAACACGAGACATGAACAATATCTCTGTAGTTCGTATAGGAGGAGCTGCTTAAACCGACTAACTTAGACTTCGTACCAATCATGTATTTTAAACTAAAATTTTGGCAGGAAAGTGGTCCTGCTACCCCCCGTGATGCCCCCAACAGCCCCAATGTCGCTCCAGACGGTACGAGCGTGGCGTGTACACGAATGAGACTTTGTTGATCGCGCAAGCTGCATGGGAGATCAACATCACTGCGATCAGATTGCGTGCCATCATTGGGGGGATAGCATTTTCTTAATATTTTGTTTTAGAGTCTTGCGGAGCAGTTATCCTATCTGGAGAATCCACGGCCGTTCAAGAATCCCAACTACGTTAAAAGGACCTCTGCTCGACGCTTGAAGAACCTCAAGGCCGTGCTGACGCAAGAGCGGGAGCGGGAGCGCGCAGAACGGGAGAAACGGCGGCTTGAAAAAATCGAGCATGGGATGGATGTCGACGGAGAACCCTCCATCGAGGAGGAGGAGGTTTTGACTTGTGAGTACCTACCCTTTTGGAGCGCGTTGACTTGGTCATTCAGTCCTACTAGACACGTCTATCGAGGCACCCCCATTGTTATTGCCACAACAGCACTACTGTGATATCACGGGCTTGGAGGTTCGTCTCTTCTTCTGCCTGGTCCCCTTGGTATTTATACTGGAGTCAGGCACCTTACACGGACCCAGCGACAAAGCTGCGATACCACGACAAAAGTATCTACGAATTGATCAAAGGGCTTGTGCGTTCACTAGCTCCCTCTGTGCTCCGTCTTCTAATAGGACCTGGACTTGTAGAGTGCCAGTCCTGTCAAGGAATATCTCGCCGGTTTGTGATTTTTCTATCAAAATTTCCTGGCTTACATTTTGAATCAGCTTGTGGTGTAAATTCCATCGTAAAATAGTTGGTTCCGTAGATACACTGTATCATAGTTCGTTGTCCAAATATGTATTCTATCGGAATGTTTTGCACGCTGCTTGTTGCGCAGCGTCGACCTGGGGTCGACTGTTTCATACATTCCAAATATCACTTGTCCTCCTCCTCCTCTTGCTCATTCTCAAGCAGTCCCAAAAAACATGAGGAGCAAGCACACCAACCAAGAGGAGGGGCGTCACCATCAGAAGATACATGGCAGTCAAGAATCGGCCCTTGGTTGTTGAGCTGGATGGCAGAACCCGGGGCTGCAATTCCGGGTGCAGGACAAGCCACACGACAAAGGATATGCTTGTCCAAATGACGTCCCAGCCTATGGACGATTGTGCCGGATGAGAGTGAAGGACATTCCATGCCTTGAGAGCAAGATCCTTCACAGAGACCGGTGGATTGCCGGCGGCTTGGCTGGCTTGGCTAGTTGCGCGCGCGTGAAGCCCGAGCACGCGCCAAAGACGACAATATAGAGGGTCTTTAGGCTGATGCCGATACGCGACTTGGGTTCAGCGGAAGCTTGCCCCAGGGGGAATAGACGATCCGGAACCAGGAGCGGAAGTATGATGAGTGTGTGCATGAGGAGGAGGTTTGGAAGGAAGGAGCGCTCAGAGGTGAAGGGGCTTGTCGCGATGGTGCCGAGGGAGAGCAGGATGGGAACCAGAGCGCAACAGGGGCCGGGAGAGAGGACATTCCATGGCTGGAGGATGGAGAGGGCGGACAGGGTGCGAGGACAAGGGCAAGATAGAATAAATTTGACGCGATGGAGATCGCGACGAACTGCCCGAGGAGCATATACACCCAGATGAGCTTGATGTGGTGGCACCTGCCTGTGGCAAGATAGTTTCACGAAAAGTGAACCAAGCCGCAGAATTACTGACCTTCGACGGAATATTGTCCATGCGCCGACAGTGAATAGATATAGCTGCTGACTCCACCACCAATTTGCTTTGCCGAAGCAGACGTGGGCCCAAGGGAGGCTCAACTTTAAAATTTCTAACCCCGGATCCGTTCTGGAGGGGTTTTCAAGGCGGAGTTTGATTATCAACTTTTTAGGGCGAACGGTGCAGTCGTTGTTGGAATCTGGGGACATACATTATCCTCCGGATTTAGACGGCAAAGGTGTACAGCCTCGCCAAAAGAGGAAATTTCCCATGAGCCTTGCTGACAATCAAAGGTCACGTAAAATGTTCACAAAACAGTTCTCGATAGACCCTCTCATTTTCCGGGATCTGAGGACAGGAATTGATGCGGGCTGTATACGGTGCTTGCGCAGAAGAAAATCACGAAAATCATTGATCCTAGGCCTATACAACACAATTTTACACGGGGAGGGGGGGAGGGGGTGTCAGGATTTGAGATAAAAAAACTTTATGACTGTGTATAATTTTTTTTAAAGTTGAGCCCCCCTTGTGTGGGCCCAAGCCTGCTCGAAAAGCGAGGTATTCAGAAGCCATTGACTCATTCTTTCAACGGTAAGCCCAGTGGAAATAGTAGCCCTGGCGGACTGTTCGTAGTCCGTGAAACTCCACTGCAGAAAGGATTAGATATATTAACCACTACAAATAGAAAAATGACTTGCAGCCATGAATTTGAACATATCTATAGAGGGAATTACATAAGAGACATCCCGCCAAAGGTAACTTGACTGGAGAAACTTCGTGCTATTAACAAGAGGCCCGCGATGACGGAAAAGTAGGAGCAAAAGGCGCCGACCGCTACGACCTCCGAGATCTGCATCGGACGTGCTGAAGTTCAAACGGAATTCTTTGTCGTCTACGCGAAGCCACACAATGTGTGTCATTCGTATTGCGGACAAAGGACCAGTGTGACTCCTGCTCTGTTGTGTTCATAACGAATGAACCTCAGCATAATACATGCTAACCTGTTCCATTGGGCAAACACTTCATTTAAATGTGTCTCATTTTATATTCTTGGATCTGTTGTTTCGGTCGAGTTCACTGACCAGCTGGCGCCAAATAGAGGTTGGTCCCTAGTATTGTATCCAACGCTCGGAAGATCGAGGAGAGTGGCAATTCCTAGATTGACCCAAATTGCTTCATTGCCAATTCCACTGCACATCAGTATCGTCGGTGTTCCAACGGTTCCAGCGGACAGCACAATCTCTTTCGTAGTGTTTGCTGTGAACAAGGCTCCTCCTATTTTTTTGTAAGCAACTGTGTTGAGGTACAAATGGGATTCTTTACCCTGCAGGAACTGCACACCTTCAAAATGAACTTTCCCGTCGAGATGGGCAGGATTGACGAGCTTTGAAACTTGTGCAGGCAGCAGAATATGAAGATTCGGGCGGTCAATGAATTCTGGCCCTAGATAGGATGTTGTGGAACTACTTCGCGCTGGGCTTTTGATGGTAGATTGTAAAGACCACTCACCGTGGCTTGCCGGAATTCATGTTCAAACGGAACGGCCAATCCTCAGGCAGCTGAACTGCAGCCGCAAGGATATGATTCTGAAATGTTGTCCAGGAAAATCCATTCAGACTAACCACATTGGTATAAATTGTGTGTGAGGGTCGATAGACATTGTATGTACCTTGAAGAAATACAACAACAAACAATCCCAAGTCCACCCCGAATCCCAGGTCACAGCAGCAAAGTGATTGTAGTCATCTACCGACCCGCGGGTGTAGACCATCCCGTTATGGGAGGTGCATCCTCTAAGGATATGCACTTTAAATATATTCGGTCTTCCCCCAGTCACAACACAATGATTGACCTCTTTGAACGTCGATAGAACAACTGTTTAACCCCGACTGCAGAATTGAAGTGTAGTCTACAAGAGTTCATTTGATCGAGAACGACAACTTGCCAGCAACATTGACTCGAGTTGCAGCCAAATAGCCCCAAGCGCGACATGTCAATGGAGGTAACGTGACCGTACGACTGCTTACCAAGTTTGTTTGAAGTTTTTCACGAACCGAGCAGTGGATCCTTCTTACATCTTTTCTGAGGCCATAAACAGGTTGAGTGTCGGCCCTCGGGCTTTGCTGGATTTTCTTCGGGCTTCAAAATAAGAACTTGTCAACACTTTTCTTGCGCTTTTCAGTTCCAACATGTACATGCAGCTCAAATCCAGCATGGGTTTACACCTGAACTGTTCATATCACAGCTTAAGCCTGGAGAGCATCCAGGATTAAGCCCGAATTCCCCTCCCCTCGCTCTCACTCTGCTTGTAAATAGGGGCCCCATTACAGTCCGGCTCCCCGGACCGAGGAGGTCAACACAGCCACCAATAGTGGCACAATTGCTCTGGCGTGATTTTTAACCAAATATTTGTTTCTTCAAGCCATGTTGACGCTGATGAACAGGGTTCCCAGCAGGATATAGTATTGACCTCATGGACTCCACTGGATGCAAACACTCTTGATGGCCTAGAAGTTTGGCAACAATTATTAAGTGTCCTAATCCTCCATCATTCTCTGTCTCTATGGCCGCCGCACAGCAGCATATCATCTAACCACACCACACATCTCCTCTGTGTTGCTGTGAACCAGATATCACAGCATCTCAAAGTTGATGTCAGAGCTCGTGGGATCCGGTGCTTGTTGATACACAACCTCACACTTTCCGAATTCCTTACTCTAGTGAATTGGAAGGGGAGCCCAAATCTCAGGCCTGGAATAGCAGCCATAATCCCTCAGTACACTGTATGTACTATTCCACCTTTGGTTGCCATGAAAATCATATCATCTACTTATGTGATGAACAAGATGTACTTCGCACAGACCAACCAACATGTTCTGAAACCAAAATGCTGTGGGACGCTTCACATGCTACCACTTTATGTAGTGCATAAATGAATGTGGGTGCTTGTATGCTGTCCTAGCACTGAGGCAGGAATATAAACAAGTTTTGAGTGATTTATGTGGTGATTCCTTGAATCTGGATAGTGTTGAGGTGGCTGAGCAAAGAAGAGTGTAGATGATATGAACAAATAATACACTGACAAGTATATAGGTTGCGCCATTTGCCCCATGCCTAGAGTGCACTGCATATTTTGGAGAATCTGGTGGAATATCAAAGACAGATATAGATGTATTTGGATGGACCATCAAACATATATGACAGAAGAAGAGATGAACAGTATCCAATGAGAGCAAAAGTTCCCAAGACCCTTGACATATACGTCTGGAAGGGTTGTAACTGAGATGCCCCTTTCTCTGCATGCCTCGTCAGCAAACCGTCACTGAAGTCCGCTTGGAGAATAATACACTGACAAGTACATAGGTTGCACCGTTTGCCCCATGCCTCGAGCGCACCACATATTTTTGGAGAATCTGGTGGAATATCAAAGACAGATATAGATGTATTTGGATGGACCATCAAACATATATGACAGAAG
The DNA here is from genome assembly GCA_029378385.1 of Mycena metata. Lineage (NCBI taxonomy): Eukaryota > Fungi > Basidiomycota > Agaricomycetes > Agaricales > Mycenaceae > Mycena > Mycena metata. The sequence goes on along the minus strand of JARKIB010000430.1, from coordinate 90,216 downwards.
AAGAGATGAACAGTATCCAATGAGAGCAAAAGTTCCCAAGACCCTTGACATATAAGTCTGGAAGGATTCTAACTGAGATGCCCCCTTCCTTGCATGCCTCGTCAACAAACTGTCACTGAAGTCCGCTTGGACAAGATCTCAAAATGTGTTACCATCACGGTCAACACACTCGAGATCCTAGTCAACACCTTGAAGATCCATGGGCTAGAAGCCATGGTAAATACCACACAGTCACTTTTGAAATTGGTTCAGGTATATTCCCAAAATGAATTGACCAGCATGGCTCTGAGATGGTGCCCTAGACTATCAAACAAGACAAAAATGAGTGCGCTGAGTTGATGGAGCAGACTCACAACATCCTCAATGCAATCATTGGTGTCTATGTCAAATCAGACACCGGTATTGAACTACCACCCAGCACATTGCATGAAATTTCAAATTTCACTCAGTAACCCTCCACTCCCATACACATGCACATGGCTCACACAACACATTTAGGACCCTCCACAAGATTCATACATTTATTGAGGCCCAGCAAAGTGGAAGTAAAGTCAAGAAGTTCTTCCGACAGGGGGAATTGAATGGGCTACTAAAGGATTGCAAGACGGGATTGCAAGAGGGAATCAAGTTCTTCCAGGTGAACACTTTGCACATTCAAGCAGATTGACACACCGACTCGAGCTGGTTGGCAGATTAAATCCTCAGATATCATGTCCACTGCTAGAGAAATGGAAGAACAGGCACAGATCAGACATCAGGAGATGCTGAATGCAATTGAGATGATATCCAGCTCAGACTCAGCATCATCTGTATGTGAGGATATTTGTTGATAAGAGCAATAATAACGGACACACAGATTAGCAGGATGTATTCTGCTTCATATGCAAGGTGATGGTTTAATAATCCTGGTCCTTTTGTGTCAATGCTCATGGACATCATAGCTCCAACTCCATCTCAATGCTGCCAGCAGAACCCAAAATATTTCATGGCCGTGAATCAGAGCTTGCTGATATCCTCAAACATTTTGACCAAAGCACTCCAAGGATAGCCATTCTAGGTGCTGGGGGCATGGGAAAGACCAGTTTGGCACAAGCTGTCTTACATCATAAAGAAATTGTTGTCAAATACCAGGGAAATCGGTTGTTTGTTGCCTGTGACACTGCAGCAAGCAAGGTGGAACTTGCAGGTCTCATTGGGACCCATCTTGGAATGAAGCCTGGTCAAGACCTTACTCAAGCAGTTCTCCACCGCCTTTCAGAGGGTTCAACAACTTTGCTGATTCTTGACAACCTTGAGACTGCTTGGGAGCCAGTAGAATCCCGCAAAGAGGTTGAGGAATTCCTCTCCCTGCTCACAGATATAACTAGTCTTGCGTTGATGGTGTGTATTCTCATTTCTTCTTGTGTACTTGTTTTGCTCATGAAGTCCAAGATTACAATGCGAGGAGCAGAAAGGCCCTCCAAAGTGCAATGGACACGGCCATTCCTGCCCTCTCTGGAGCCCTTGGCACAAGAGGCTGCACGCAAGGTGTTTATTGCTATCGCAGAAGATAGACACCCAATGGAGGAAATCGACCAAATCTTGAGCCTTACAGACAATATGCCACTTTCAATCAATCTTCTTGCTCATGCAGTGGATGTGGAGGGCACCACTGCAATCTTGTCACGCTGGCAGAGGGAGCATACCTCAGTCATCTCAGAGGGATATGACCGAAGATCCAATCTCGAATCATCCATCTTGCTTTCCCTTGAAAGTCCTAGAATCACATCCACACCTCACTCCCAGGAGCTTCTGAGTCTCTTGTCGATCCTTCCGGATGGGCTCTCAGATGTAGAGCTGAAGCAAAGCAAATTTGCAATTCAGGATATCCTTGATTGTAAAAGGGCCCTGCTTCGCACTGCTCTGGCCTACACTGATGACCACAAGCGGCTCAAGGCTCTGGTACCAATCAGAGAATACATGGCAAAATTCCGGCCACCAACAGATCAAATGATCGAACCACTCTTCCAACACTTCCAGGAGCTCCTGCAAGTGTATGCAATTGATGCGGGCAAACAATCAGCAGCCCTCTATGTTGAACGACTTACTTCAAATTACACCAATATCCCCAACATTATCCAGAACGGACTACACCCAGGGCATCCTGATCTAGCAGATGGCATCTCCTGCACATCTCACTTCCTTCGATTCAATGCAGACATTGGCAAATATGCAACACCTCTAGTGAACAAGGTACTCAGCCTCCTCCCACACTCAGAGGATCATAGGGCAAAAGCATCCTTCATTGTTAGGTTACTCGGTAACGATAGAACCCATTCAATCCCCCATCCCGAGGCACTGATTGCTCAGACCTTGGATTGGTTGAAGACTTTGGATGATCCTGATTTGGAAGGTAAGTTCACTTTCTCTGTTCCACCATGATGGGTACTGACAATGCTACCATAGGCACCTTTTATACTAATTTAGGCTACTATTACTCAGATCTTGACATTCCTGTGGCTCTAAAATATTGTCAAATGGGCCTCTCCTTGGCCAAGTCAGATGGAAACATCATAAGACAATCTGTGGCCTTAGCTCGCCTTTCATGGATCAAATGGCAAACTGGTGACTATATCGCTGGCCAGACATATGCACAGAAGGCTCAGAAACTTGCAAAGATGTCTGGGAATTTACACAGAGAGGCACACGGACTATACACTGAGGCTTTGTGCTGCCAAATGTTGGGTGATTATCGTGAATGCATCTTTCTTGTCAAAAGAGCCAGTGCTCTCCTAGAGCTGTGTGGTCTGTCCCAGGGGGGCGGAAATCATTCCCTGATGAACTGCCGGGCAGAAGTTCATGCATACAAATCAGAGTATGCTGATGCTCATAACCTCCGCAGGCAACTTCTACAGACCTATCAGGGTGGAGAGCTGTATTATGAGGGTTTTTCTTTGATGAATATTGCTGAAGTTGAAGTCCCCATGGGAGTTTCATGTGAGGTGATCCAGGAGAAAATATATGCATCACAAGCCATTTTCAACAAAATTGGACAAAAGATGATGCTGACTGCCTGTGATATGATTCAAGCTGATGTGAATCTCAGAGAAGGAGATATGTCATGCTCCCTGTTTTGCAAATGTCTCAAAGCTGCCAGGTTGGGACAGTTTTCTGAGTTCATAAGTTACTGTCTGGAGAGACTGGCAGATGTTACTTGTTGGAGCCCACACCATGATCCCTCATGGAGTATAATCCTACTTGCACACTCTCTTAGGACAAAGGGGAAGCTCGAAATTTACAAGGCTTTGCAATTCATTGGAGATGTCCACCTCATGCAGAATGATGAACTCACCGCTGTCAGCCTGTTCACTGTTGCCTTGGACGGATTTACCTACATGGATATTCACCGCAGCAGAGCAGAATGCATGATCCGACTTGGGGACATGGCCAAAAAGAATGGGGATTTACTGAAGGCACTGGAACTGTGGGAAACTGCAAAGCCACTCTTTGAGCGCTCGTCACAAGCCAAGAGAGTTCAGGACATTGATGAGAGGGTCGGTGACATCAGTGAGGAGACAAAAGAGCAGCACCAAAAGAATTTGGCTCGCTTGGCCGAGCTAAATGTTCCTGCGGGGAAGGTGGAGGAAGTGGATGGTGATGCTGAAGAGCTTGGGTTGGAGGATAAACAGGTCAAGTTGAGTGTAGCCTGAGTTTCGGACCACTATATGCAGTCCGAGCCTATTTTGTTTTATATACTTCCTGTGTTTGTTGTTTATTTGAAAATCTATTTATTTAAATGAGGTGATTTGAGGCAAGTCAGCACTATTCACATCACGGCCATATTTGTGACCTTATGTGTTTCTTCTGTACTCTCACCCAACGTGTTTTGTTATTCCACCTCATGCTCACCTGGTGCCATGGAAACGTTCAAATCGAGACTACTATACAGAAACCCAAGAGTGAAGACAACCCTCGCAATTGGGTGGAGAACCCACTAGGATGCGTCAAGACTCAAAAGAAAAATATGAGATGCATGGCTAAGGGCGCACATTTTTTTTTTTCAGAGGACATAGCACTATTTTTTCACATTCCGCTGATTTTGGGTAACCACCCCCCTACCCCCCAATATATTATTTCTTGTTCCATGGTTTTCAGCTTCCCAGGATTCACCTCCCAGATTCATATTTCCCGTGCTCTTCTGCAGCATCAAAATACACTCGTTCCCGTGAAGTTTATCCAGTCGGTCTCGGAATACATCGCCGTTTGTGGCAATTGACCACAATGGGCCACGGAAGGCCTGAAATGTATGTGGACAGGATGTTGTGCAAAGTGCCGGGGCGGCATACAAAGTACGAATACCAAAGTATCAGCCCGATCATTTTGGAGGGTGGTAAGTTAGATCTGGAGTGGGATGTTACAAATTTCAGAAGGAAGGTTGGTCTGTGCTCTTACTGTGCTCTTATATACTCCGGATGCTGCCACCTTGCACTAGAAAAGATTTTTTTGGTGTTCCATTGTTGAACTGAAAGGGTGGGTGAGGTTCTGAAAGCCACCAACTACACATAAAATGCAATTATGAGCTTGCATTGTTCACTGAACACACCATGGGTGCTTTTGACATGCTTTGACACACTCAACTGTGGAGAAACTCGCGCGAAAATGCACGGAACAATTCTTTTTTGAATGGGAAAAAGAAAAGTTGAACACACCAGATTGCATCCACTCACCCCACCCCACCTGGTTTCTATACCATGGCAGGTCGAGCGAGGACCACTCCAAATGGCCTACTTTCATCTCACAACAGGCCCCATTATTTATACTCTCCCTCATGCACAGGTCTCTGCTTGTCTTCTTTTACTCACCTCTCTGCCGCTCTCACTCTGCTCGTAAATAGGGGCCCCATCACGGTAACCCCGGTCCGAGGTCAACACAGCCACAAATGATGGCACGATCTTGACTTTCTCTCTTCAATCCTTGTCAACGCTAATGAACGACGACCTGGCACTCGACCCCAGCGACCCTCTCAACTTGCTTACCCAGAACCACTCCCAGCACAACACGCACCAAACAGATGACGACTCGAGCCCCAGTGTCGGCACACCCTCAGACTGGAATTCACTCAGCAGCATGTGGCCGTCAGAAGACAAGATGGATTCGAGGCCCTGTCCCTGCTGCCCTCGTCCAGGTCTGAGAGCGGCAGCAGCACCAGCTCCTTCTCCCCCCCGCCGTCTATGCGTGCCGCGTCTGTCGACACTGACTACTCCACCTCCACCGACGACCCCGCCGCAGAACTCGCAAACTGCGTCCGCAAGAACGCAGGCGTCATCCTCGCCGTCCAGATTGGAAGTGAGCCCCAATACCACCCGCCGGCCTTTACCGCCCCGCCTGCCCCCGGGCCCTCGTATCCAGCACCCAACATGGCCGCATCCGCGTTTACCACCGCACCCGTCGCCCCGAGTGTCCCACCCACCCCCGCGACCCCAGACCGTGACACAATCACGGCCGAAAACATCCCACACGACCATCGAGCGCCGCTACCGCACTAACGTCAACGCGCACATCCAGTCGTTGCGCCAGGCCGTCCCCGTGCTGCGCGTCGTCGACAGGGCGGCCACGATCAAGGCGAGCGAGCTGTATCCCGGTCCGTTCCCTTCTTTCCCCTCTCTACTATAACCTTTAAACTAACTAAACATGCTTGTGCAGGCGGCGATGCCTCAGACCCGGATAACCACATCAACGCGCGCGGGTTCATCGACGGCATCAAGATCGTGTGCAAGCGCTCCAAGGCAGTCGAGTACATCCGCGTGCTCAAGAACCGCGAGAAGCGCCTCACGCGCGAGCTCGAGGGGCTCAAGATCCTGCTTCGCGGGTTGGTCGGCGGGACGGAGCTGTTGGGCGAGTGGGAGCGCGAGTGGGTGGGGGTGTATGGTGAGGGGGGAGCGCGACGAGGCCAGCGTCGAGGACGACACCGACGAGGACGAGGAGGGGGAGAGCGACGAGGGCAGGGGCAGGGGGCGGAAGCGGAAGAAGGCGAAGGTGGCGGTGGAGCTAGCACCAAAGGTGCAGGTGGAGCGCAAGCCCGCTGCGCCCGTGCAGGAGGGGGAGAAGAAGCGCGGGCGGCCGAGGAAGATTGTGCCCCTCCTTGCATCCGACTGCGTACACAAGGTGCATCTCCAGCACCCACATCCTTCCCTGCTCACACGCTACAGCCTACCGTACGCGTCATACTCAGTTTACGCAATGTGCGCGTCGTCAGCGTCGGTCGGTGCGGGATGGGTGGGAATGGGAACGAAGTTGCGTACCTCCTTCTCTCTCTTTTTGCCCCGGTCCCATCTCCCTCCCTCTCGTTCCCCGCCCTCGTTCCCCACGCTCTCATTCCCATCGGCCTTGGATCCCCCGCCATCGCGTCACCGCCGCGTACCCGCGCCGTCGAGTCAAACGATGCATATACCACATGCATGCCCTGCACTCGTCCCCATCTCCCTCGTCTTCGCCCTGACCGTCCCTCCCCCATGCTATCCCCCCCGTTCCCCGCCCTCGAGTTGAGTGTAACTAGCACTCGGTAGTGCTGCAGCGCATGCGCACACGCATGTCTGTGTGTGTGTGCGTGTCGAGTCCCCGCGCTCGTCCCCTTCTCCCTTTTCTCCACCCGTTCCCCTGTTCCCGCCACACTTGCATGCGCCGTTGAGTCGAGTGCAGACTGCACCAAACTCGACTCGGTGGTGGTGCAGCTGTGCATGCACATGCCATGTGCGCGGTGAGTGCCCGCGCGCCCCGCTGCAGGTTCTGCTTGCGGGCCGAGCTTGCGCGGACATGCGTCCGCTGTGCTGCATCCCCCGCCCCCCTCTCTTTCCTCTCTTCCCTCCCCATCTCTTCCTTTTCCGAGTCCGTACCCGCCGCATGTCCGTTACGTACGTAGCTCTGAATAAATCTGACATCTTCAAAATACCTGTGTGATCTGGGTTGGTAAAAAGTGCGCGGCTCGAATAGAAACGAAGCGAAGTCTTACTAGTTCGGAACTTGAAGGGCTTTAAATTTGAGGCCTTGAGGGCTTGAAAGAACTGTGATTAAAATTTCAGTCAGCATGGATTCAACGAAGGAAAGGTAAGAAAGTGTGTACCTCAATTCAATTTGGCCTCGTTTCATTCAAAGAAACCGAGGATTCATTCGCGCAGTACAGAATGACTGTGAAACTCGAGGGGTGAGTACTTAAATTGGAGTTCATTCGGGGAGCGCTGACTCTATTCGCTGATTTCCCGCTGCGCCGCGCAACGACTTTTCCATCCATTCAAGTCGGCGGCGAGAGTCTGGGTGAACAGAACGAAACCAAACACTGCATTCAAGGGGCACCTACGCTGAGTCAATAAAGGTGCACGTAGGTGTAGGTAGGTCGGCATAGTCAGCTACAATAGGTCAGCATAGATCACCTATGTCCACCTTGACGGAGATCAATAAAGGCGCACGTAGCTCTGCGTAGGTGTATGTAACTGATCTGAACTGGGTACATCTAGATCGACGTAGGTCGGCGTAGGCGATCTGGATCACCTACGCCGACCTTTATTGATCTCAAGCAAAATAGCACAACAAGTTTATTGGAGATGGTAATTGGATATACTGCTAGTACACTGCTCTCGGCATAGGTAGACCTATGTTTGCCTACATTCACCTTGCATAGGTCACTATGTTGACCTACATTCACCTACATTCACCTTAGCTGACCTTGACTGACCTACGCAGACCTACACAGACCTGCATAAACTACGCAGACTCTACGTAGGTGGGTCTGAGCGTAGGTCCATGTAGGTTCATGTAGGCCCCTGAACTTAGGCTGAGTCTAGGTGGTCCTTGAATGCAGTGAATGGGCCGAGGGTACGAATTTTGAAGGTCAAGTTGGAAAATTTCGGCCTCGACCGGGGGTTAATGGTCCAAGGTAGGCGAGAGGTGAGGCGGAGGAGGTGCCTTTGTAAATAGTATACAGTCTAGACTTTGGAAGTTTGGAAGGTCATCACAGAGAAGCGTTGAGTTGGATGCCAACTCCAACCGACGCAAGAGCTCAAATGATTCGATTAAAGTTGTCACTTCCGGTTATCGAGAAGTATTTAAGGGTTAATGGAAGTCAAAGTGGATGCGTGGGACGGCGATATTAAAATTGAGCCGAAGGCGATGCCGGATGGAATTGAGAGGACTTGAGGTCCGTCCCGGTAGCATGTACCCCGGCGCACATCACAGCAACCTTGGATATTTGAGTCCTCAGAAGCGGAATGGAACGAGCCAGCATGAGTACTCACGAGATTGGATTTGCACTGAGCGAAACCGTGAAGGACGTGCAATGACTCCGCAACTTGAATGAGAATATTCATCAAGTTTAAATGCGACAGCCTTATGCGACATGGTTTGGCCTCGTCGATAAAATCTGAACTGTATCGAGCGGTGCCTGGGAGTTGGAGTGGATTGGATGAAGGAGTGTGCACGATATCAGGACTGGAAGAGGAGCTTAGATGAAGAACTACAGATATAGCCATGGACTTGACGAGAACCAGGGTGGTTGAATTCCCGCATGCAACACGGCATCTTGAGGCGCCGAATCAGAACAACTTGAAAAGAGTTGGTTGCATTGAGGTCGGGTTGAATGGATCTTGAAGGATAAACGTGAATATGACCCAGGGTGGAGGTGAAACAGAGTTGGGTTGACGCAGTTGAATCGAAATTTGGGCCGAAAATCCCCGTCTGATTACAGAATTACGTCGACGAAGTGGCGAGGGAGTGAATAAAGAGATATGGGCTGAGGAGGGAGGCCATGGGTAGTGCAGCGTGAGGGAATAACATGCATAGTGTAGTCTCCGAGGTCCGCGGCAGAATACGGCGACATGGCGGAAGGATGGACTACTTAAAGGCGAATGAAAGATGAGGGATTGTGAGGGATTCCCGGCCCCCGGGCCGGGAGGGGATTGGAGGAAAGAAGTATGGGAAGGAAGGCGCAAGTAGGGCAAAGGTCCTAGGGCGTGGTTGTGTATGCAATGTTTTGAGTGCGGTACTGGAGGAGGCAGAACCCAAATCTGTAGGGTTCCGCTGAGTTCCTGGTTATTAGTTAAGTTGGTCGGCGGATCGTCGGCGGACCAACGGCGGACCATCAACCGCGTGTCCTTCGGCAATCAAAGATGACCTTGTTCTTTTCCACCGTCACACCGGCAATCACAAAATTTCGGACGAGCCGAGCCGCAAATTGAAACTCAAAGTGTCAAGTTGGCAATAGTTGGGCCTGAGATCTGAGCTGATTCTCTAAGTTTCGTAAAAGAATTCACGCGTGCTGAAAGCCAAAGAATAGCCTTTGTATTCGACTTGAGTGAAACTTTAATGGCAGTCAAAGTTTCAGTTTACAGATAGGGCGGGCCGAAATCATGTTGCGAAACTATAGGTATCGACATACAAAAAAATGTAGTGTGAAATCTCACTCGAAATGCAAAGTTTCAATTAGCAAGGTGAAATCTCGCTCGAAATGCAAAGTTTTGATTAGCAAGGTGAAATTAAAGGTTAAACTCTGTATTTCGAGCGAGATTTCACCTTGCTAGTTGAAACTTTGCATTTCGAGTGAGATTTCACGCTACATTTTTTTGTATGTTGATACCTATAGTTTCGCAACATGATTTCGGCTCGCCCTATCTGTAAACTGAAACTTTGACTGCCATTAAAGTTTCACTCAAGTCGAATACAAAGGCTATTCTTTGGCTTTCAGCACGCGTGAATTCTTTTACGAAACTTAGAGAATCAGCTCAGATCTCAGGCCCAACTATTGCCAACTCGACACTTTGAGTTTCAATTTGCGGCTCGGCTCGTCCGAAATTTTGTGATTGCCGGTGTGCGTCCCAAACCGTCCCTCTGCCATTCAAGCTCAGGAACAGGATACGTATCGCGTGATCGGGTGGTCTCCCTTTTGAATTTGAAACAACGCTGGATAAATCTCTGTAATATCGAAGCACTATATCCGATTCAAGCCGACTTTGGTCCGCCCTAATACTGAGTCCTGGTCCGGCTCTCATATACGCTCCTCTTTGCTTCTTCTGGATTCTCGCTGCGCAAATTTCCGTAGAGCTCAAACTGGTACCCAGCAGAAGTCTTTTGTACATTTACACCCGGGCAACGGCTTAGCAGCGCTCCAAATCCCCGCGACATTCTTCGCGGCATTCTTTAAGCGGCGGAGCGGGCGGGCTCGGGAGCAGTAACGGCACCGTCATGCCCGTCAATTCCCGTTCGCCTCCCAACAATCCGACTTGTCGTACTCCAATTTGAGCGCTAGCGCACGCGGGGGCGCCTCACACTACGACGTCCCATGCGAGCTCGGCATCGGGCTCGAGCTGCGCGTCATCGAGTGCGGGGTTGTATGCGAGTAGACAGCCCGGTGGTACGTCTTCCCCCTTTTCTCCTTCCTTCTTCTTCCTCACTTCCCACTTCCCACTCCTTTACCTTAGCTTGTTCGCCTCGCTCATCCCGTTCACAGACCCCCTCCCCCCCCATCTGGGCCAAAAAGAAATTGTTCCTCCCCAACGCGCTCTCCGGGACGAAAAGATGGACGTCGGACAAGAGCCGGGGTGTATGTTGAGGACGGGGCAGAGTTTCTTGGCGGTTGCGTTGGGGGTGAGTTATTTTCGCCGTTTTTTTTGGACTGGATTGGATATTTTTACGGGGATGGGAAAGTGCGCGCGCGAGGCCTTTTCGCGCTTCACCGCGTTGCATCCCTTTGCGATACAACGTGGAGCGCGCGGAGGCTTTCACGGGGTCCCTTTTCCTCGGCGTTCTCGTGCATCCGCGCTGCCCTTTGCGGCCTCAGTGTGGCTTTTTTTTTTTGCTTCTTTCTCGTTCTTCTCGACGCGTTACGTCGGCCAGTTCACTTTCCAAAACGGAAGGCGGGCGACTTTTGCCATCCTCTTTTCTTGTTGGGTACCGCGTGTGGTGTCGTTGCCTGCATTGTTCTCGTCGGCACCTTGGCCTTTATTCTCCCTCCCGGCCATTTTTAGTTTTTAGTTTGTTTTCGGTGGCAGCCCGTCCTCTTTCCCGGTACTCGTCGGTGTTCGCGCGTCCCGGCCGTCGCTCGTACATCCTCGAGAGGACGTGCGCACACCGCGTCTTGACCTCGGCGCTACCTCTGCTTTTCCTCTCGTCGAGTCCGGGAGGTAGCTTTAGCACACCCACGTTTTCGGCTTGTCGTGCTCGTCCGGTTTAACCTTTGTACCAGCGCCTCCCCGGCATCCACACCCATCCTCTCCTCGCCTTCTTCCTCGCTTGCATAGATTTCACATGCTCAGCGTAGTCGCCAGTCGGGGAATGGTGCAGAGACTGACCTCTGTCATACTCTACCACCTGGTACATGGGAGCTTGGAGACTGTGGGATGTTCCTGTGTATCTGGGACACCGTGTCCCCTGCGCGTTTCTATTGGCGTGAATTCAGAGTTTTCGAATTCTCGGGCGGGGGGCCGAGCAGACCATCTTGTCCTCAACGCCATCGCTGTCTACGCCTTACCCCTTCTACCACCGCCGGCCTGCGATGTCTGCCCATCATCTCCGTGAGTCTCCCTCGCCATCGTTGCGAATTGGAGGTTTGCGGCCGCGCCGAGTGTCGAGGCGAGGGTGGGTTTGGCGCACATTGTCCTGCGCCGGCGTTGCATATGGGCCTTAGCCCTTTCAGCACGTCGTTTGTACGCTTGCAGCGCACTGGCACCTCCTTCCGTTTGTAGATCGACGGGATCTCAGTTCTTTGAAAATTTTGGGCAGCGGCAATTTGACTGCGCCGTTCTCGCTCAGCGTTGCGGGTGGGGCTTAGGTCTTCCAGGAGGTCGTTCGTACGTACGCGGAACGACATGGTCCACGCGCGTTCGTGGATGGGTTGAGATCCGGATTTTTTTTGCATTGCGGAGATCACCGTGCGATTTGGCGGACTTGGTCCTCGCCATCATTGCCCACTGTGCCTTGGCCCTTCTACCACCACCGAGATGGGGTGCTTGGACGTCGTGTCCCGCCTTGCGCTGAGCCTCACCGGCAATTTGGATGATTTTGGATCGTCGCAAGCGTCCGACTTATTTCTTTATTCATTTTATTTTTTATCATCTTTTCTCGTCGTCGTGTTGCCTTCTAGGAGGTGGGAGGCAGGTTTTGGCGTGTGTCGTGCTCACGGTGCTTAGGTCTTTTACCACTCCCTCCCCCACCTCCCGTCCATCCTCTCCCCACGTTTCTTGCATGGAATTTGGAGCCTCAGCGTGGCCATGAGTCCGAAGATGATGGAGGAATTCACATTCCGTGATATCTGACCAATATCTGGCCCCCTCGGGCGCAGGGGCTTGGCCCTTCACAGGCAGCTGCTGGTGTTTGTGGGTTGGCGGGGTTTCGGGGCTTACAATTTTTGGGTGGGGCCAGTGGCCGAGGCCGAGCAGAGGATTTTTTCCTCAACACTGGGGGCAGCTGCGCCCTAACGCTTTTAGCCCGACCAAGCCGGGGTGCTTAGATGTTAGACGTTATCACCCCGAGTTTCCCTCCGCTTGCGTGGAATTTGGACTCTCAAGGCCCCGTCGAGCGTTGGGCCCGTGCGCGATTTCACTGCACCTAATGTGCCCACCTAACCCCTCTAGTTAGAGAGGGAACGTGGGGGGGGTTCCCCCTCTAACTAGAGGGGATAACGCGAAATACTGGGAATCTCTTATATCCCATATGCTGGGGACTTAGGGTAAGTGCCCAGCGCCGTCCACCAACTTTATTGAGTGCCCCACTGCCATTCCCGACACCCTTTCACCATCACCGCCGCCGTCGCTGTCACCATTGTCGTCGTCAGTGGTCAATGGCATCACTGTCACCTATCACAACACCGCAATCACATCAACAACACCTGCCGCCCATCACACCGATGCTCAGCAGTGTCCCCGACATCACCCCCATCAAAAAAATGTCCCGAGCACCGCTGCGACCCCCGAACGCCGTCCCGACGTCGCCATCGACGATGGCGCATCAAAAAGTGAAAAAGTTTCGTATTGATTCTACGAACACAGATCTGCAAGCGAAATGTTATGCGCCTCAATACTCGTAAAGTTATAGTGATTTTGATTTTTTGATGGCGCATCAAAATACACTGAACATTCAAAATATTGCTGTACTTCCGAATATTCAATGAGAATCACAATACATAAGGCCATGGTTGAGGTATAGCAATATAATTACCAACTTCTGGCAGATTTGGAGCTCTTATTGTATAGAAGGTCCACCAACTTCCCAGGCAACTTCTGTCTGGTGTCGAAGTTTGAGGTTGTTCTGTCTCGTCTGAGGCCTGTGTCCCTTCCCTGTTGACAGATTGATGAGACGAGGTGATATGAGGGCTTTCTGAGCACAATTAACGAAGAACAGTCCACCAACTTCCCAGGCAACTTCCGTCTGGTGTTGAAGTTTGAGGTCGTTCTGTCTCGTCTGAGGCCTGTGTTCCTTCCCTGTTGACAGCTTGATGAGACCAGGTGATATGAGGGCTTTCTGAGCACAATTAACAAAGAACGGTCCACCAACTTCCCAGGCAACTTCCGTCTGGTGTCAAAGTTTGAGGTTGTTCTGTCTCGTCTGAGGCCTGTGTCCCTTCCCTGTTGACAGCTTGATGAGACCAGGTGGTATGAGGGCTTTCTGAGCAACATTAACCAAGAACGGTCCACCAACTCCCCGTCCACCAACTTCTGTCTAGTGTCAAAGTTTGCAGTCATTCTGTCTCGCACCTTGGCCTTGGCATCCCTCAGGCCCTAGTAGGCTTGCAAGAAAGTCAGCAGAGTTGGTGTCCACTAACTTCTTGTTGTGTCCACCAACTTCCTAGAGAAGTTGGTGGACCACAGTGTTTTTTTACACATTTTGAGCCTATAACTCAGCAGATTAAAGTTGTAAGACGTTATACTACCCTTGAATAATGTCTATGAAGTTGATTGCACCTCAGGATGAAAGAAATCAGAGCTTTGATTGACAGCCTTCCTTTTTGGGACACTAACACCTCACATCCCAAATAGTAAGGTTTGCTTATCTGGCCCCAAATCAAGCTGTTTGGAACGATCTAATGAGGTGGTTATGCTCCTTCATGCCATAGAAAGCTATGCAGAGTGTATTGAAGCTCATTGCATCGAATTGATAGGGTGAAAATAGCGAAAACTGATCAAAGTGTACTTTGGTAAAGTACCTCGGCCAAATGGCCCTCAGAGCGACATTTTAGTCTCCCTTCACTTGCAATTGAGCTACCAACATAGATTTTTAGTCTCATTTCATGGCTTATTGACAAGGCAAAGCACATTTTGAATATATTGATGAAAAGGTGTGTGGGCTTGGCATGTGTTCTCCTGTGATATACAAAGTTCTAAACCGTGTTAGTGGGAATTACACCACTTATATGAACTGGAAAGATTGTCAGGGGACATCCAGGTAGTCCCATACCTAGTGATTTAGAGTGATCTTGCACTATATCATTGTATACCATGTTCAGCATATCAAATGTGCTTGAGTGGTTGCCTGTGGGCCTTTGGTCATTCATATAGGCTATAACAACAATTTGAAGCCAAAATACTGGCAAGAATATGATGTAAAACTCGAAATCAGAAATGTTTTGATTTTGATTGTTTCATGCATAGAGCCTCAAGGAGGCCATAGTTTGTGGAATGGAGAAGATAGGTTAGTTCACACCGAATATTTACACTCAATTGTGCCCTACTTTGTCAGTTTCAGTGAACTTTTGGTTGAATGATATTTTCGAGCACAAACCATAAAGTCCTATGTACTAGCCTTAGGTTCAAGATGTCATCTGGTCAAAAAATTAGTTACCTAGTTGAAAGAAAAGCTTAAATCTGTCTATTCAATCATTCTAAGCTTGTTTTCAGTGTTTACAGAGCCCAGGAAAGGCAGAATGAGCTCAAACTTCGACATCAGACGGAAGTTGGTGGACAGGGAATTGGTGGACAGCTCCTCATTAACTGCTTTTTAACCGCTCAGAGAGCCCTCCTAGCACTTGGTATCCCTAATCTACCAACCAAGAAGAAATACAGGGCCCAGGAAAGCCAGAATGAGCGCAAACTTCGATTCCAGACGGAAGTTGGTGGACGGGGAGTTGGTGGACAGGTCTTCGTTATGTGCTTATTAACCGCTCAGAAAGCACTCATGACACCCGGTCTTCTCAATCTGCCAACCAGGAAGAAACACAGGCCTCAGGCAAGACAGAACTACCTCAAACTTCGACACTAGACAGAAGTTGGTGGATGGGGAGTTGGTGGACGGCTCTTTGTTATGTGCTTATTAACTGCTCAGAAAGCACTCATAACACCCGGTCTTCTTAATCTATCAACCAAGAAGGAACACAGGCCTCAGGCGAGACAGAACGACTGCAAACTTTGACACTAGACAGAAGTTGGTGGACGGGGAGTTGGTGGACCGTTCTTGGTTAATGTTGCTCAGAAAGCCCTCATACCACCTGGTCTCATCAAGCTGTCAACAGGGAAGGGACACAGGCCTCAGACGAGACAGAACGACCTCAAACTTCGACACTAGACAGAAGTTGGTGGACGGGGAGTTGGTGGACAAGTCTTCGTTATATCCTTATTAACTGCTCAGAAAGCACTCAGAACACCCGGTCTTCTCAATCTATCAACCAAGAAGGAACACAGGCCTCAGGCGAGACAGAACGACTGCAAACTTCGACACTAGACAGAAGTTGGTGGACGGGGAGTTGGTGGACCGTTCTTGGTTAATGTTGCTCAGACAGCCCTCATACCACCTGGTCTCATCAAGCAGTCAACAGGGAAGGGACACAGGCCTCAGACGAGACAGAACGACCTCAAACTTCGACACCAGACGGAAGTTGCCAGGGAAGTTGGTGGACCGTTCTTTGTTAATTGTGCTCAGAAAGCCCTCATATCACCTGGTCTCATCAAGCTGTCAACAGGGAAGGAACACAGGCCTCAGACGAGACAGAACGACCTCAAACTTCAACACCAGACGGAAGTTGCCTGGGAAGTTGGTGGACTGTTCTTCGTTAATTGTGCTCAGAAAGCCCTCATATCACCTCGTCTCATCAATCTGTCAACAGGGAAGGGACACAGGCCTCAGACGAGACAGAACAACCTCAAACTTCGACACCAGACAGAAGTTGCCTGGGAAGTTGGTGGACCTTCTATACAATAAGAGCTCCAAATCTGCCAGAAGTTGGTAATTATATTGCTATACCTCAACCATGGCCTTATGTATTGTGATTCTCATTGAATATTCGGAAGTACAGCAATATTTTGAATGTTCAGTGTATTTTGATGCGCCATCAAAAAATCAAAATCACTATAACTTTACGAGTATTGAGGCGCATAACATTTCGCTTGCAGATCTGTGTTCGTAGAATCAATACGAAACTTTTTCACTTTTTGATGCGCCATCGTCGATGGCGACGTCGGGACGGCGTTCGGGGGTCGCAGCGGTGCTCGGGACATTTTTTTGATGGGGGTGATGTCGGGGACACTGCTGAGCATCGGTGTGATGGGCGGCAGGTGTTGTTGATGTGATTGCGGTGTTGTGATAGGTGACAGTGATGCCATTGACCACTGACGACGACAATGGTGACAGCGACGGCGGCGGTGATGGTGAAAGGGTGTCGGGAATGGCAGTGGGGCACTCAATAAAGTTGGTGGACGGCGCTGGGCACTTACCCTAAGTCCCCAACATATGGGATATAAGAGATTCCCAGTATTTCGCGTTATCCCCTCTAGTTAGAGGGGGAACCCCCCCCACGTTCCCTCTCTAACTAGAGGGGTTAGGTGGGCACATTAGGTGTTTCACTGACGTGGTTCTCCATCGGCGTTACATACGGGGCTTAGCCCTTCTTGCACATCGTTCATACGTCCGTTGCGCACTGGCACCCACTGGCCGTTTGTGCGCTGGCGGGGATTTCGATATTGGCAATCACACGGTCAGCCAGGGATTTTGCGGATTTCGCCAACTTCGTTGTCGCGTGGCGTCGCATGGCTCCGTGTCGTCCCCCTCATTGCACGGCTGTGGACGCGGCTCCACGTCGTCGTCTTCGGCATGCTCGCATGACTCGGGCGCGCAGCAGAAGGAGAAGGATGGGGAAGGAAGAAACGAAGCGGTGGGGTGATCCTGGTGCTGTTGTCGCTGGGCTGTACTCATCCGCATCCACCGCAAATCTGATGCTAACGGCCGGCTATCCACAGCTCCTGTACACATTTCCCCAATCCATCAGTATCACGGGTGGCCGACCATCATCGTTGTATTACTTCGTCGGCGCCCAAGGCGACGGACTCTTTTACCTCGAACCTCACCACTGCGCCCATCTGTACCCCTCCGACCCTTCCTAGCCGCTAGTCTCGGCGCACGGACACCCCTCCTCCTCGTTGACAACGTCATCCCGGCCGCACAACCAGCACTCCCGCAGTCCCGAGGCGTACGCGCACGGCGGCTCCATGGGCCCGGACGCGGCGACTCCATAAGTCCCGACTTTGGGTGCTCACAGGGCGCGTGTGCGGGGCATTCATCCATGACGGAGGACGAGCTAGTCCCACGCCCGCGTGACGACGCAAACGCGCCATCCGCGCACCATCCCGCCAGTGGCCCACTCACACCGACGGAGGTGTTCCACACATGCGCGTGCTCGGCGGTGGAGCTGCGGACGTTCCATTGTGAGCGGGTGCGCAAGATACCGATGAGTGGGCTAGATCCGAGCATACTGATGTGTCAGGATGAGGCGGAGTGGTGACTTTTTGCGAAGGAGGGTTAACGAGGTGCTTTCGCTTCCTCATGTCGTGTCTTTTACTTAGTCCGTCAATAGCTATCACACACGATCTTCGCGATGGTGGAGGTCGCGGACGCTCGCTTGGACGACAACAACGGCAATGACGACGGCGACATCTCTAGTGTATCGCAGGCCTCGCACGATGTGTTGAGCGCCTCGCACGTCGCAACCTACCTACGTCACACCACTTCGTATTTGTTGTACAGGTGCCCTGGCTTGCTGCGTCCAGGAAGATTCTCCGCGCCATCTACGTACGTTCACACATCCCCTTCACCATTCGTAGTCTCCCTTTTTCGTTGCTGTAATTCCCATGCGTGCCCCCCCCCCCCCCCATCGGTGTCTCATTGTTCTTCATCCTCATCGCCTCGACTTTCTTACCCCCCATGCTGACCACTTCCTCCACAGAACCCTCGTCGATACCTTTCCTATCTGCAGCCTTGGCGCCTTTGGTGTCTCGACGACACCTTTTACCAAATCGAATTTCAGCTCCTCGCACGGATACGGCCTTCCTCACGGTCATGGACGCGCCTCCACGTCGTCATCTAGTGTACTCGCACGGCTCGGGCGTGGGGTGGAAGGGGAAGGACAGGGCACGGAGAGGAAGCGGTGGGCGGTCGGCCGGTGTTGTTGCTGCTCAGGTTCGAGGGTGTTAACCCCGTTTTAAGGTGTGTTTCCTTGCGTCCCTTGTTATCCTGGAATATCTGGTGTCAACGCCGATTCACAGGTACTCTACACCTTCCCCCAATATGTCAGCATCGCGCGCGTCCACCCCTCATCGTCATACTACTTCGTTAGCGCCCAGGGTGACGGGGTTCTCTCTTCGTTGTCGACAATGTCTTCATCCCACCTGACGACCGCTGCTCCTCAGTCCCGAGGTGTACGTATGGCGGGGGATCCGTGAGCCCCGAGTTTGGGTTCCCTTGCGGTGGCTCCCTCCTGAGTGCCGACTTTGGGCCCTCGCAGGGCGGGCGAGGGGCAGTCGCATGACAGAGGACGAGCTCATCATGCGCCCGACAACGCCAACGCACCCGCACCGCCTGTGTGCCATCCCGCCGCGCCGCAAGAGCATCTCTGTGTCGCAGACAATGAACCGCGACGACAATGGGGCTGCCGGTGTCTCAAGCACATCGTGTCGAGCCCCACGTCGCGCACGCACACTCACCACGGCCTCCACCGCCAGCAGCGGCGCTCGGCTCAGAGAGGGACATGATTTCCATTGATCCACGGGTGATCTTTGGTTTGCTTTCACCGAGTTCAGTCAACTCCGCTATGTTCACCCCATTTGGAACTTGATTCACAGTTGATTTTCTTCAGTTTCCTGTGCCAATTAAAATTCAATCTGCGGACTATCGTCGAGCAATCTCTGTTGGAATATCAAGCCGACGTGTCCGCGGACACGTGTCCGCCACCACGCTGTGCATGGAGACGCACAGGATGGTGAAACGGTTTCAGCTGGTCTGACGCCATTTGTATCTTGGAGTTCATTATCCTACGCACGTTGTTTATCCCATTGTTCTTACTTGTATAAAAGGCCCGCTATTATCTTGAATAATTTATTGAATTCTCTTGAACCCCCGTTTGAACGAACCTACAAATTTCTACAATCTCGTGGAAGTAGAGCACAAAAATCGTACTTGTAAGTTAGATGAAACTTTCCTCCGCTCCGCACACTGAAAATGCCAGCATTTCGGCGCCGTCGACGGGACCCTCCTCGCAGCAACTCTCCCCGCTATGATGGCTTCTGTCCACAAACCGTTTGTTCGCGGACGGTCGGACATCGGGGAGTAGATGGGCAGCGGATGGTCAGCAGCGGATGGTCAGCAGATGAGTGGTGGACCATTGTTGATTCCGAGAGGACGCATATGTAAATTTAATCATTGGGTTGTGCGGCGCAACTGATTGTTGGTTGAAGTAATTTCCCGGAATACAGTACTCAAGCTGCCGGAATTTAAGCCCTTGGTCATAAGCTAACCCAACCCACTTTGAAGTCCCCGAGTCAAACAGTACTACCCTTCCATATTTCGGAGTCTTGTTCCTTCGGCGCCCGACTTGAGGGTTCAACGAGATCAAAGCAGTCGTGGTATCTGGTCAGTATGTAGTTCAAGGGTTCTAAACACCCGAACTACTGACAGGTTGGGCTTTTTCTGAGTACCGGATGCCTGTTTCCCCAAGGTTGTGGGCGGGTAGCGCGGCAAACGTAGATTGGCCGAGTCCCAACATAATGTCTATGGCGAGATGCGGCGAGATCTTGTATGTGAAGGTGTTAGTTCTTCTCTCCTTTGAAAAAGCCGCTTGCGTCGTGAATTTTGTTATCTCTACTCGTCCACTGGCAGTACTTGTTTTTCATTGACGATCCGATGGTCGCCGGTGGTCGGCGGATCATCGGCAGGACTACTCTTCGGCAATCAACAGGCAATGTTCTCTCTCTTCCACCGTCTCCGCAACCGAATTCAAGCTCTTGCTCCCGAAGCCTCCAGAGTGGATTCTCTCTTGAATAATTGCTGGTTACAAACTTTATCAGAGCAAAATCCGATTCCCACTTCATCCTTTCGCCGTTGGTCCGCCGACCGTCGGACCATCTGCCCTGCATCTTCTCGATCCTCGCTGTCCACAACTTGAGTAGAGATAAAACTACTCTCCGGCAGAAGCTCTTGTTGTCTCTGAGCTGCCTGTGTCTCAGCCGCCACCCATCCTCTTGCTCTTGATCTAAATGTGCATCGCAGACCACCACGCATCCACACACTCCGCAAATTCGCAACACATCCTGACGAGACCGACGGTGTCCGGATTATCTCTTGGTTGAATCCATCGCACGATGTGTCTCTCAAGCCTCTTCGAATGCCACTGTGCTTGCGTTTCCTTCGCTCTCACGCACTGCCTTTCGTCCTCCACCTCAATCCATGGCCGCAGAACCCATCCGCGGCCGAACCTCTCCCAATGCGCCAACCATCCTCTCATAATCCACCGGTCCACCAACTTAACTCAGCCGATTGAAGATCCAATCCGCGGAGGATCCGCTGACCATTCTCTTCCTCCTGGATCTTTTTTTGTACTGCACTCACTCTTGACATTGTTACTCATCTTGGTTCATCGTAAGTGCATGTAATCTTTTGAGTAGATTTGACTTCAAACTAACCTTTCACTCAGATCTTCCTCCCTTGTTCCTTGGCTCTTCAGCTTCGAGTTTTAATGCCACTCAAGCCAATCTTGGCTTCGAACTTTAGCGAGTTTTCAAAGTTCCCTAGAGTTCCATGTCGGCTTTCCTACCAGACATTTGAGACTTATCTTCGCATCGAAAGCCTCCAACGATCTGTTCAAGTATCCAGATAATTATTTCGTTAAGTTGCTTCGTTCTTGTCCACTCAATACCGACTTCAGAAACAGGGGTAAATTCACCACCGGTTCAAATACAACTTCAGTCTGGGTTCAAATCATGTATTGCATTACCAGTCTGATTCACTTTTTCATCCAATGTTGTTCCCTCTTACTCACTTGAAACGTTCTCAGTTCTGGCCATGGCTTCTCGCGTCGCGTCACATCGCAGTTTCAACCAAACTCCAGCATCCAGCTCCGCGTGGACTCGAGCCTATTTCCCGGTCCCGTAAGCTCTCAATCCCATTCACCATCTGCGGTTCGCCTCGTTTCATTTACCGTCCTCAAATTTATGTTATTGTTACTGAACTTGCCTTAAGCTTGAGTTCTTCGCAGTCATCCTCACCTATTCTCCCAATTAACTGTTTTCAAAAAGGACCCGCGCTCAATGTCGTCGCGTTAAGTGAATACCTCCCTCCTCTGATCCACCACTCACCCCGAGTTTTTTCGGGAAATCTGCGCTACGGGCCTACGGCGCGCACCTGGTATGCGAAGATTTTGAGTTTGAAGGTACGGTTACGCACCTCATTTTCCTTGAATCCAACACTGACTTAACAACTTGGATTGATTTGAATCCCCGCCTCCCCGCTTCGCTTCGGGTGCTCCGAGGCCTTTAAACCCTTCAAAGTCGACTCTGGCAGGTAAGCATCGAAATAATCTGTGTTCTCAATCCATTGCCAACCAGAATCCGACAGGTAATTTGGGCAAAGGTTGCATAGGGGGTGACTAGAGTCTAGTATGTGCTAAAGTGCATCACGAGGTTTGTTTACTCCCGTACAGAGATCAATACAAAAGCGTGAGATGGAACCAAGGCTTCGTAGAGTCCCCGAATTGAACTGTGGAGAGCTTGCTGAGAAGTTGTGTTCAATGATTATGTGCTACCGTGTTGTGCACATTTAATCCGTCAACAGACCTGTCTCGGATGGTCGGACGTCGGGGCGGGATGGGCAGCGGATGGTCAGGAGACGAGCCGTGGACTGTCATTCAGATGGTCCGCGGACCAAATTTCACCGCGCTCGAAATGTAAAACACCCCCTCCGTAACCGTGCCCTTTCAACTTTGATTTCAAGTGAAGTGAAATTAAAGTCGAAACATTGCATCTCGAGAAGATTGAAACTGAAACTGAAACTTTGAGTTTTAACTGTGCTGAAACCACGGCTGAAATGCTACATTTCATATTAGTTTCGGCTCCATTTTTTTCTGGGTTGATACCCATAGTTTCGCGACATTATTTCATCTCACCGTCTTTGTAAAGTGATACTTTGACTGTCACTCACATTGAATACAAATATTTTTCTTTGGCTTTCGGTGGGCGCGAATTCTTTTACGAAACTTAGAGAATCACCTCGAATTTCCGGCCCAACTATCACTAACTCGACTCACCGACGACAATTGGGAGAAGCCAGAGGAAAAATGGATCCTACGGCTTGTCCGTTGGAGTTGAGAGTCGAGTATGTCACGACGCCTGGATGAAACTCGTTGAGAATACATTAATTGATACAGATTCACCGCTACTCACTTAAAAATGAATCAGCGACCGTGAACGCGTAGGCTACCAGTACCCAAAGAATCGATGCAACAGTGGATATGGACCAAGTTTGCACATAATTGAGCAGATCCTCTAGGGTTTCCCAGTAGTTATCGTTGGCATGGAGTACCACAAGGGATGCGAGGAGGGAATCGTCCGCGTTTACTGACTGCGTTCCTTACGTTCGGATAACTGAAGGCCGAGAAACGTTGCGCGATCCAGTGCTCATTAAGGACGGTTAGAGCAAGTGAGTACGCGCAGTGTTGCACTTAAGGGTTAAGCCCTTAATATCTTAAGGCCTTAAGTTAAGACTAAGGGTAGGCCTTAACAACAGGCCAGAAACATCTAAAGGCCTTATTAAGGTTAACGGACCACGGCCGAAGAGCCCGATCACATCACTCACTTGATTTTCTTTCTCAACCCGCTCACCATCACATCCACCCATATTAATGGCACCGGCAACAGGCACATTAGGGAGGTTTCCAAAAATCTTTGACGGTAAACTGTGCACCCAAGGTTGGAAAGTCGGCTTGTCGGCCGCGGGTATCAGGGGAAGGATTATACACGGAGCTCCTCGTATCAGGGCACAGCAACGAGGTGCCAGATGCGGGGCCTAGCGAGGAGAGTTCTGGCAATAACTTCAAACTTTTTTGAGGGTAAGAACCCGCCCTGCCATTTTGGGAATTAACTCTTAATTTTACCCTTAAAAACACACCCTTAATTAACCCTTAATCGCTCTTAAGGCCTTAGCTTCCGGAGCGACCCTTATTAAGACCCTTAAGTACAACACTGAGTACGCGGCCAGGGTCGGAGGGCCGACAGTGAGCAGCATGGACAGCAAGTTGTCGAGCTTGTTGTTTGTGCCGGAGGGCAGCTGAGAGACTAGCGCCAAATAGGGGAGGAGCCATGCGCTGTGTCCAGGCGGTTATCGATACTGAAACGGGGCAGGTAGCGGAAGGGTGCTTACCTGAAGGTGATGCGTTCTGTGTGGCGCGCGCCACGCAGGGTAGCATTCCCTGGCAGCACTCCAGCGGTACAGTCCACTTTCTACCTACGTACCTACCACTCTATTGGTTACCCGGGCCCAGATCCCGAGAGGCAACATGAGGACTTGCGGGATGAGTACTTGCGGGAAGAGGATCAAGGAGCAAATTGCAACTTGAGATCAAAACATCATGAAACATTGAATCCGAAGCAACTCGGCGGCTGCTGATATCCTCTATCGCGGAGGAGTGTTACGAAAACTTGACGAGATAGCCGCAATAAAATAAAATAATTTCGCCGGCATAGCCAGGCGGGAGAGCAGCAGGCGGAATAAAATAATTTGTTCCGTCTATAGCGCAGTAATTTTCTCCAGGAACACCTTCTTCCCTTTCGTCTCCCCACCTCAATCTCTTTCACCACCTCCTTCCCAAACCACCCCTTCAGTGTCTTCCTTGCCTCCTTCGCCTCCTCTCCCGCCTTGCCCATCAACGCCTCGCACAACTCTGCCACCACGAAGGCACCGTTACGCTCTCCTTTCATGCACATCGCCACGACCACTTCCTTGCCCACCTCCTCCACGAATTTCACGGCGAGGGCCGCGCCATCCCAGGCGGGGGACTGTTCAATGGCACCTGATGAGCGATTGAAGTGACCGCCCTGCAGGAGGGTCTTGTATAGCCGCGCAGCGTGGGGAAGGTCAATTGGATGCGGGGTGTCCTCCTCAGCGCAAGGATACGCGGCCGAGGCAGCACGCAGGAGGGTCTCAATTGCCCTAGTCTTGTCTGTAAATTAAATAGAGTCAGATAAAATGTAACAACGAGGAACGCGGGGGAGAACTAACCGCCTTCCGCAAAGAGCATAATCTCCGTCACCACCAGACTCACCGCCGTCTCCCGCAGGAGCAGCACACCCTTGTCCTTCACCCACTTGATAAGCGCCTCGCTCGCGCCCGCATGCACCTCTGCTTCCCGCACCTCGCTTGGCTTCTTACTCGTCTTGGCGCGGATATTGTCCGTCTCTGCGAGGAGGGCGATTTGAGCGGGCATGAAATGTCTTCATGTGCGGGGGACGAGAAGGTAGAGAAGGGCACACCGCCCTTGTGCCGTCTCGCGGCTGCCGTCTTTCGTGTGCACGAGCTCAGCAAGGACGTCCTGGTATCTATCAGAAAAGAACATTAGTTTGAGGAAACGACTGCAGTTTCGGGACACACACTTTAAAGATCCCCCTTAGCTGTTTCTCCGTGTCCGCCTCATCGGAGGAGCTGTTCACGGCTATGATATACTCCCAAAGAGCCCGGTGAACGACCGCGTGCGTCACGGCGCCCTTGTCAGAATCATTGAAGCTATGGATAGATAGTAAGCAAATGGTCGCTCGGTCGCAAGATAACATACATGGACGTGAGCGCCTCCTTCATTGACGCCAGCGCGCGTTTCCGGCGGTCGGGGTCTCCTCCCGGCAGCACGCCCGTGAGCCCCTTGCGCGCGTACAGTACAGCGCGGATGAGTTTCCGTCTGCAGTGGTGTTGGCCACGACAAAGTGTCCGCGTGTCAGGTGGTAGTGGAAGCTGGAGGGGATCTGGAAGCGAGGAACACCACCGACCGCTGCACCTGCAATGTTGGGGGGGGCGGCAGCGCTGGGCGCGAGGTTGGGAACTGCGCCGGGCACGGGGTTAGGAGATGCGCTGGGCGCGGGGTTGGGAGCGGCGCCGAGTGCGGGATTGGGAGCAGCGGCGCCGGGGCGGAGGTTGAGGGCAGCGGCACCGGGCGCAAGGTTAAGAGCGGCGCCGCAAGCGGGGTTGGGAGCGGCGACCACGGGAGCGGGGTTGGCAGTAGCACCCAGAGCCGGGTTGGGAGTGGCAGCGGCATTAGTGGGGTTGGAGGCCGCGGCGATGGGGGCAGTATTGGGGACGGGATTAGGGGCCGCGACGGCGGGTGCAGCCTAGGGAGCGGGGGTGCCCTGCGCACCGGGTTGCGGATGCGCCTCGTTCCCGGTAGTTCACTGTGATTCACGCAAGACAAAGTAGTTAGTAAGAGAGGTGTGTCCCATTAATAAGGTGATACGTACTCGGTGCTGCAGTCGCCACTAC
Organism: Mycena metata; assembly: GCA_029378385.1. Classification (NCBI taxonomy): domain Eukaryota; kingdom Fungi; phylum Basidiomycota; class Agaricomycetes; order Agaricales; family Mycenaceae; genus Mycena; species Mycena metata. The sequence goes on along the minus strand of JARKIB010000430.1, from coordinate 64,482 downwards.
CGTCGCGTACAATGGTGTTGTATGCATTGGTCCGCCCGTGTTGGGTCCGGGTGAGATGACGGTCCCATCTTCGTTATGGGGGCGCAGTATGCAAACACAGACACTCAGACAAAGAGAGGGCGTGCTGCGCACATTGAAGGCGGGCGCAGCGGGGGAGCGGTTGGGGGACGGGTGTTCATGCGGGAGGTGTTGGGGGCTTCTGTTGCTTCTGTTTCCTTCGCCCTCCACCGCCTCCACTTCTGCCACAGACCCAGACGGCCGCCTCGGAGCGCGAGATGGCGAGAACAAGAGAGCGGGAGAGGGAGGAAGAGAGGGCGGCGCTGGAGATGGTGGGGGGGCTGGGGGGAAGGACAGCGAGGTTGGGGGCACGGGTGGGGTGGGTTGTTGGTTCCATTCTCATTTCCCCCAGGTGAAGAGAATTTCTCGGCATTCCTCCGACAGTCGGAGGGCTTCTCGGGGTTTGCGGACCATGATGGCTAGCTCAAAGATTCGGGCACTGAATTGCAGTGTTTCGTTGTCTGTGCCGCTGCGCTTGAGCATGGTTCTGGCAAAGTTTGGAGGAAACAACACCGATCTCGGATGGCGGCTCGATGTTCCGAGTCACGGAGCTGTCACAGCTCCTGCTTTTGCTCTCGGCCAGCATGCTATATACGCCTTCTCGTTCCACCCTGCGCTACCATGATCAAGTTGTAGGCCGCCAAAGGGTTTCCGAAGGAGGAAGGTGAATGCCTCCGATGGCGCGTCGATGCTGCAATTACCGGTAGCTGTCGAAAATACAGAATCTACGCATACACATCTAATATCTTGTTTTAGAGTCTCGCAGAGCAGCTATCCTGTCTAGAGAATCCACGGCCGTTCAAGAATCCCAACTACGTTAAAAAGATCTCTGCTCGACACTCAAAGAATCTCAAGGCCCTGCTGACGCAGGAGCACGCAGAACGGGAGAAACGGCGGCTGGAGAAAATCGAGAATGGGATGGATGTCGATGGAGAACCCTCTATCGAGGAGGAGGAGGTTTTGACTTGTGAGTACCTACCCTTTGGAGCGCGTTGACTTGGTCATTCAGTCCTACTAGACACGTCTATCGAGGCACCCCCGTCGTTATTGCCACAGAAGCACTACTGTGATATCACGGGCTTGGAGGTCGGTCTCTTCATCCGCCTGGTCCCCTTGGTATTTATACTGGAGTCAGGCACCATACACGGACCCAGCGACAAAGCTGCGATACCACGACAAAAGTATCTACAAATTGATCAAAGGGCTTGTGCGTTCACTAGCTCTCTCCCTACTTTGTGTTTTAATAGGACCTGGACTTGTAGAGTGCCAGTTCTGTCAAGGAATATCTCGCCGGTTTGTGATTTCTGTGTCAAAATTTCCTGGCTCACATTTTGAATCAGCCCGTGGTGTAAATTCCATCGTAAAATGGTTGGTTCTGTAGATACACTGTATCATACATAGTTCGTTGTCCAGATCTGTATTCTATCAGAATGTTTTGCGCACTGTTTGTTGCACAGCGTCGACCCTGATACATTCCTTATATCACTCGCCTCTTGCTCATTCTCACGTAGTCCAAAAAACATGAGGAGCAAGCACCCCAACTGAGAGGAGGGGCGTCGCCATCAGAAGATACGTGGTGGTCAAGAATCGGCCCCTGGTTGTTGAGCTGGATGGCAGAACCCGGGGCTGCAATTCCGGGTGCAGGATAAGCCACACGACAAACAATATGCTCGTCCAAATGACGTCCCAGCCTATGGACGATTGTGCAGGATGAGAGTGAAGGACATTCCATGCTTTGAGAGCAAGATCCCTGACGGAGACCGGTGGATCGCCGGCGGCTTGGCCAGTTGCGCGCGCGTGAAGCACGAGCGCGGCGCTAAAGACGATCATATAGAGGGTCTTCAGGCTGATACCGAAACGCGACTTGGTTTCAGCGGAAGCTTGTGCCAGAGGGAATAGACGGTCCGGAACCAGGAGCGGAAGTATGATGAATGTGTGCATGAGGAGGAGGTTTGGAAGGAAGGAGCGCTCGGAGGTGAAGGGGCTCATTGCGACGGTGCCAAGGGAGAGCAGGACGAGGAGCCAGAGCGCAACAGGGGCCAGGGAGAGGACATTCCATGGCTGGAGGATGGAGAGGGCGGACGGGGTGCAATGACAAGGGCAAGATAGAATAAACTTGACGCGACGGAGATCGTGACGAACTGCCCGAGGAGCATATACACCCAGATGAACTTGATGTGGTGGCGCCTGCCTGCAAGAAGATAGTTCCACAAAAGGTGGACCAAGCCGTAGAATTACTGACCTTCGATGGAGAGGAATATGGTCCACACACCGACAGTGAATAGACATAGCTGTTGACTCCGCCACCAATTTACTTTGCCGAAGCAGACGTGGGCCCAAGCCTGCTCGAAAAGCGAGGTATTCAGAAGCCATTGACTCATTCTTTCAATGGTAAGCCCAGTGGAAATAGTAGCCCTGGCGGACCGTTCGTGGTCCGTGAAACTCCACTGCAGAAAGGATTGGATATATTAACCACTGCGAATAGAAAAATGACTTGCAGTCATGAATTTGAACATGTCTATAGAGGGAATCGCGTAAGGGACATCCCAAAGGTAATTGGAGACTTACAAAACCATGTGTGTACAAAAGACGCGACTGCGAGCGCGATGAAGACATACACCCTGCCTCCCCAGTCTTGACTGGAGAGACTTCGCGCTATTATTAACAAGAAGAGGCCCTCGATGACGGAAAAGTAGGAGCAAAAGACGCCAACCGCTACGACCTCCGAGATCTGCATCGGACGCACTGCCAGCTGGCTGTCAGTAGGCGGGGCGGGAAGGGCAACTTGAAGGCCGATCAAAGCTGTACCTTGAAGAAATACGACAACAAACAATCCCAAGTCCAACCCGAATCCCCGGTCACAGCAGCAAAGTGATTGTAGTCATCTACCGACCTGCGGGTGTAGACCATCCCGTCATGGGAGGTGCATCCTCTAAGGATATGTACTTTAAATATATTTGGTCTTCCCCCAGTCACGACGCAATGATTGACCTCTTTGAACGTCGATAGAACAACTGTTTAACCCCGGCTGCGGAATTGAAGTGTAGTCTACAAGAGTTCATTCGATCGATAACGACAACTTCCCAGCGACATTGACTCGGGTTGCAGCCAAATAGCCCCAAGCACGACGCGTCAACGGAGGTAACGTGACCGTACGACTGCCTACCAAGTTTGTTCGCAAGTTTTTCATGAACCGAGTAGTGGATCCTTCTTACATCTTTTCTGAGGCCATAAACACGTCGAGTCTCGGCCCTCAGGCTTTGCTGGATTTTCTTCAGGCTTCAAAATAAGAACTCGTCAACACTTTTCTTGCGCTTTTCAGTTCTAACATGTACATGCAGCTCAAATCTAACATGGGTTTGCACCTGAACTGTTCATATCACAGCTTGAGCCTGGAGAGCGTCCAGGATTAAGCCTGAATCTCCCTCCCCTCGCTCTCACTCTGCTTGTAAATAGGGGCGTCATCATGGTCCGGCTCCCCGGACCGAGGAGGTCAACACAGCCACCAATAGTGGCACAATTGTTCTGGCGTGATTTTTAACCGAATATTTGTTTCTTCAAGTCATGTCGACACTGATGAACAAGGTTCCCATCGGGATATAGCTGTGTTGCTGTGAACCAGATATCACAGCATCTCAAAGTTGATGTCAGAGCTCGTGGGATCCGGTGCTTGTTGATACACAACCTCACACTTTCTGAATTCCTTACTCTAGTGAATTGGAAGGGGAGCCCAAATCTCAGGCCTGGAATAGCAGCCATAATCCCTCAGTACACTGTATGTACTATTCCACCTTTGGTTGCCATGAAAATCATATCATCTACTTATGTGATGAACAAGATGTACTTTGCACAGACCAACCAACATGTTCTGAAACCAAAGTGCTGTGGGGCGCTTCACATGCTACCACTTTATGCAGTGCATAAATAAATGTGGGTGCTTGTATGCTGTCCCAGCACTGTGGCAGGAATATAAGCAAGTTTTGAGTGATTTATGTGGTGATTCCTTGAATCTGGATGGTGTTGAGGTGGCTGAGCAAAGAAGAGTTGTAAATGATATGAACAAATAATACACTGACAAGTACATAGGTTGCACTGTTTGCCCTATACCTAAACTGCATTGCATATTTTTGGGGGATCTGGTGGAATATCAAAGACAGATCTAGATGTATTTGGATGGACCATCAGACCTACACAGCAGAAGAAAAGATGAACAGTATCCAATGGGAGCAAAAGTTCCCAAGATCCCAAATGTATAAAGCCTGCAAGGATCCGACCTGACACAACCCTTTCCCATCATGCCTCGTCAACAAACCATAATTGAATTCCGCTTGGAGAATATCTCAAAATGTGTTACCATCACAGTCAACACACTCGACGTCCTAGTCAACACCTTGAAGATCCCTGGGCTGGAAGCCATGGTAAATACCACACAGTCGCTTTTGAAATTTGTTCAGGTATATTCCCAAAATAAATGGACCAGTATGGCTCTCAGATGTTGCCCTAGACTATCAAACAAGACAAAAATGAGTGCGCTGAGTTGATGGAGCAGACTTACAACATCCTCAATGCAATCATTGGTGTCTATGTCAAGTCAGACACCGGTATTGAACTACCACCCAGCACATTGCATGAAATTGCAAATTTCACTCAGTAACCCTCCACTCCCATACACATGCACATGGCTGACCCAACACATTTAGGACCCTCCACAAGATTTATACATTTATTGAGGCCCAGCAAAGTGGCAGCAAAGTTAAGAAGTTCTTCCGAAAGGGGGAATTGGGTGGGCTACTGAAGGATTGCAAGACGGGATTGCAAGAGGGAATCAAGTTCTTCCAGGTGAACACTTTGCACATTCAAGCAGATTGACACACCCACTCAAGCTGGTTGGCAGATTAAATCCTCAAATATCATGTCCACTGCTAGAGAAATGGAAGAACAGGCCCAAATCAGACATCAGGAGATGCTGAATGCAATTGAGACGATATCCAGTTCAGACTCAGCATCATCTGTACGTGAGGATGTTTGTTGATAAGAGCGATAATAACGGACACGCAGATTAGCAGGATGTATTCTGCTTCATATGCAAGGTGATGGTTTAATAATCCTGGTCCTTTTGTGTCAATGCTCATGGACATCATAGCTCCAACTCCATCTCAATGCTGCCAGCAGAACCCAAAATATTTCATGGCCGTGAATCAGAGCTTGCTGATATCCTCAAACATTTTGAACAAAGCACTCCAAGAATAGCCATTCTAGGTGCTGGTGGCATGGGAAAGACAAGTTTGGCACAAGCTGTCATACATCATGAAAAAATTGTTATCAAGTACCAGGGAAATCGGTTGTTTGTTGCCTGCGACACTGCAGCAAGCAAAGCAGAACTTGCAAGTTTCATTGGGGCTCATCTTGGAATGAAACCTGGGAAAGACTTGACTCGAGCAGTGCTCTACCGTCTTTCAGAGGGGTCACCCACTTTGCTGATTCTTGATAACCTCGCGACTGTCTGGGAGCCAGCAGAATCTCGCAAAGAAGTTGAGGAGTTTCTCTCCCTGCTCACAGATATAACTAATCTTGCGTTGATGGTGTGTATTCTCATTTCTTCTTGTGTACTTGTTTTGCTCATGAAGTCCAAGATTACAATGCGAGGAGCAGAAAGACCCTCCAAAGTGCAATGGACACGGCCATTCCTGCCCTCTCTGGAGCCCTTGGCACAAGAGGCTGCACGCAAGGTGTTTATTGCTATCGCAGAAGATAGACACCCAATGGAGGAAATCAACCAAGTCTTGAGCCTTACAGACAATATGCCACTTTCAATCAATCTTCTTGCTCATGCAGTGGATGTGGAGGGCACCACTGCAATCTTGTCACGCTGGCAGAGGGAGCATACCGCAGTCATCTCAGAGGGATATGACCGAAGATCCAATCTCGAATCATCTATCTTGCTTTCCCTTGAAAGTCCTAGAATCACGTCCACACCTCACTCCCAGGAGCTTCTGAGTCTCTTGTCGATCCTTCCAGATGGGCTCTCAAATGTACAACTGAAGCAAAGCAAATTGGCAATTCAGGATATCCTTGATTGTAAAAGGGCCCTGCTTCGCACTGCTCTGGCTTACGTTGATGACCACAAGCGGCTCAAGGCTCTGGTACCAATCAGAGAATACATGGCAAATTCCAGCCACCAACAGACGAAATGATCGGACCACTTTTCAAACACTTCCAGGAGCTTCTGCAAGTATATGCAGTTGATAGGGGGAAACAGTCATCAGCCCTCTATGTTGAACGACTGATTTCAAATTACGCCAATATTCAGAATATTATCCAAAACGGACTATACCCGGGGCATCCGGATCTAGCAGATAGCATCTCCTGCACATCTCATTTCATCCGATTCAATTTAGCCATTGCCAAAGGTGCAACACCTCTAGTGAACAAGGTACTCAGCCTCCTCCCACACTCAGAGGACCATCGGGCCAAAGCATCTTTCACTGTTCGGTTATTTGGTAACAATAGAACTTATTCAATCCCCCATCCCGAGGCACTGATTGCTCAGACTTTGGAGTGGTTGAAGACTTTGGATGATCTTGATTTGGAAGGTATGTTCACTTTCTCTGTTTAACCATGATGGGTACTGACAAAGATACCGTAGCCATCTTTTACACTAATTTAGGCGACTATTACTCAGAGCTTGATATTCCCGCAGCTCTAGAGTATTGTCAAATGGGTCTCTCCTTGGCCAAGTCACATAAAAACATCAGAGGACAATCTTGCCTTTCATGGATCAAATACGTAACTGGTGACTATATCACTGCCCAGGCCGATGCACAGGAGGTGCAGAGACTTGCAAAGATGTCTGGGGATTTACAAAAAGAGGCACCAGGCCTATACATTGAGGCTTCATGCTGCCAAATGTTGGGTGATTATCGTGAATGCATCTTTCTTGTCAAAAGGGCCAGTGCTCTTCTAGAGCTGTGTGGTCTATCCCAGGGGGAGTTGAATTCTGCCCTGATGAACTGCCAGGCAGGAGTTTATGCATACAAATCAGAGTATGCTGATGCTCATAACCTCCGGGGACAACTCCTACAGACCTATCGGGGGGGAGGGCTGTATTATGACGGTTTTTTTTTGATGAATATTGCTGAAGTTGAGGTCCCCATGGGAATTTCATGTGAGGTGATTCAGGAGAAAATATATGCATCACAAACCATTTTCAACAAAATTGGACAACCAAAGAGACTGCTGACTGGCTGTGACGTGATTCAAGCCGATCTAAATCTCAGAGAAGGAGATATGGCATCCTCACTCTTTTGCAAATGCCTCAAATTTGGATTAGGTCGGGATTCTGAGATAGTAAGTTGCTGTCTGGAGAGACTGGCAGATGTTACTCGCTGGAGCCCACACCATGATCCCTCATGGAGTATAATCCTACTTGCACACTCTCTTAGGGCAAAGGGGAAGCTCGGAATTTAAAAGGCTCTGCAATTCATTGGAGATGTCCACCTCATGCAGAACGATGAAGTCAGTGCTGTCAGCCTGTTCTCGGTTGCCTTGGACGGATTTACCTACATGGATGTTCACCGCAGCAGAGCAGAGTGCATGATCCGACTCGGGGACATGGCCAAAAAGAATGGGGACTTGCTGAAGCCACTGGAACTGTGGGAAACTGCAAAGCCACTCTTTGAGCGCTCATCGCAACCCAAGAGAGTTCAGGACATTGATGAGAGGGTTGGCAGTATCAGTGAGGAGACAAAAGAGCAGCACCGAAAGAATTTGGCTCAGTTGGCTGAGCTCAATGTTCCTGCAGGGAAGGTGGAGGAAGTGGATAGTGATACTGAAGAGCTTGGGTTGGAGGATGGACAGGTCAAGTTGATTGCAGTCTGAGTTTCAAACCATTATATGCAGTCCTAGCCCATTTTGTTTTATGTACCTCCTGTGTTATTTATTTGAAAATCTATTTATTTAAATAAGGTGATTTGAAGTGAGTGGAAAGCAACCGTGGGAACACCAGGACTATTCATATCACGGCCACATTTGTGACTTTATGTGTTTCTTCTGTACTCTCACCCAATGTGTTTTGTTATTCCACCTCATGCTCACCTGGTGCTGTGGAAACATTCAAATCAAGACTAATACAGAAACCAAAGCTGTGCAGACAACCCTCGCAATCGGGTGGAGAACCCGCTGGGACGTGTCAAGACTCAAAAGAAAAATATGAGATGCATCCATTTTTTCACATTCCGCTGATTTTGGGTAACCACCTCCCTACCCCCCAAAATTTCTTGTTCCATGATTTTCAGCTTCCCATGATCCACCTCCCAGATTTATATTTCCCATGCTCTTCTGCCCCATCAAAATACATCCGTTTCCGTGAAGTTTATCCAGTCGGTGTCGGAATGCATTGCCGTTTGTGGCAATTGACCGTAACGGGCCACAGAAGGACTGTAAATGTGTGGAAAGGATGCTGTGCAAAGTGTCGGGGCGGCGTACAAAGTACAAATGCCAACCCGATCATTTTGGAGGGTGGTAAGTTAGATTTGGATCCGAAGTGGGACATTATGAATTCAGAATGTTGGTTTGTACTCTTATATACTCTGGATACTGCCACCTTACACTAGAAAATAATTTTTTGGTCTTCCATTGTTGGACTGAAATGGTGGGTGAGGTTCTGAAAGCCACCAACTACCCAATTATGAGCTTGTATTGTTCACTGAACACACCATGGGTGCTTTTGACACGCTTTGACACGCTTTGACGTGCTCAACTGTGGAGAAACTCGCGCGAAAATGCACAGAACAATTCTTTTTTGAATGGGGAAAAAAAAAGTTGAACACGCCAGATTGCATCCACTCACCCCACCCCACCCCGGCATCGTCCTTCCGGATTTTAATCCTCGTGCCCCCTTGTACACAGCTTGCTAATCAAATACAGTATGGGTTTATTTGGTTTCTATGCCATGAGGACCACCCCGAATGGCCTACTTCCAGCTCACAACAACAAGTCTCATTATTTTGATACTCTTACTCATGCATAGGTCCCTGCCTGTCTTCTCTCACTCACCTCTCTGCCTCTTCCCTCCCCGCTCTCCCTCTGCTCGTAAATAGGGGCATCACGACCCGGATCTCCGGACCGAGGGAAGCAGGTGAACACAGCCACCAATAGTGGCACGATCTTGACTTTTCTTTCCTCTGGCCATGTCGACGCTAATGAACAACCCCAGCGACCCGCTCAACCTCCTCCTCCACAACCACTCCCAGCACAGCATGCAGCCCAGCGATGACGACTCGGGAATTTAGCAGCATGTGGCCTGCGGAGGACAACATGGACGGCATGTCCCAGTTCACCAGCATGGACCTCGGCATGGGCATGGGCATCGACACAACAGACTTTGACCTCTTCAACCCCTCCCAATTCACATTTGAAGCCCCATCCCCGCTGCCCTCGTCCGAGTCCGAGAGCGGCGGCAGCACCGGCTCCTTCTCCCCTCCATCGACACCGACTACTCCACCTCCACCGACAACCCCGCCGCAGAACTCGCCGACCGTGTTCGCAAGAACGCAGGTCTCGTCCTCGCCGTCCAGATCGGGAGCGAGCCCCAATCCCACCCGTCTGCCCCCTCGTATCCACCACCCAACACCGCCGCGTCCGCGTTCACCAACACCCGTTGCCCCGACCGCACCGCCCACGCCCGCCACCCCAGTGCAGACCACGACACAATCACGGCTGAAAACATTGCACACTACCATCGAGCGGCGGTACCGCACCAACCTCAACGCGCGCATCCAGTCGCTGCGACAGGCCGTCCCCACGCTGCGCGTCGTTGACAGGGCGGCCGCGATCAAGGCGGGCGAGCCCTCTCCCGGTATGCTATCCTCCCCTCTACTCTAACAATTGACTAAACTGTTTTTTTTTCAAGGTGGCGACGCCTCGGACCCGCAAGACCACATCGACGCACGCGGCTTCGTCGACGGCGTCAAAGTTGCACGCAAGTGCTCAAAGGCGAATGTCCTCGGCAAGGCGATCGAATACATCCACGTACTCAAGAACCGTGAGAAGCGCCTCATGCGCGAGCTCGAGGGGCCCAAGACTTTACTTAGAGGGTTCGTCGAGGGGACGGAGTTGTTGGGGAGTGGGAGCGTGAGTGGGTGGGGGTGTTTGGTGGAAAGGGATGAGGTGGGCATCGAGGATGGGGACAGGGGAATGCGAACGAGGATGATGAGGGGAGGATGGGGAGGGGAGACCGACGACGAGGGTGGTGAGGGAGGGGGAGGAAGAGGAAGAAGGTTAAGGTGAAGGTGGAGCACAAGCCGGCGGCGGCGCCCGTGCAGGAGAAGAAGATGTGCGGGAGGCCGACGAAGGTCGTGCCCCTCCCTGCGTCCGACTGCGTGCACAAGGTACGTCTCCTGCACCCATCCCCTTCCCTACTCACACGTTACAGCCCGCCGTACGCAACGTGCCCGTTGTCAGCGCTGGTCGGCGCGGGATTGGTGGGAAAGGGAAGGAAGGTGCGTACCTTGTTCTCTTTTTTTTTGCCCCAGCCCCATCTCCCTCCCTCTCGTTCCCCGCCCTCGTTCCCCACGCTCTCTTTCCCCTCGTTCCCTACGCTCTTGTTCCCCTCTGATCCCCGCCATCGCGTCACCGCTGCGCACCTGCGCCGTCGTTGAGCGCTCCACGGGGGGTGCATATACCGCATGTACGCCCTGCGCGCTGCGCTCGTCCCCATCTCCCTCCTCTTCACCCTCACCCTCCCTCCCCCATACTATCCCCCCCTGTTCTCCGCCCTCGAGTCGAGTGCAACTCGCACTCGGTAGTACTGCAGCGCATGCACACACACATGTCTGTGTGTGCGCGCATCGAGTCCCCGCGCTCATCCCTTTTCTCCACCCTTTCCCCCGTTCCCCGCTGCACCCGCGCGCGCCGTCGAGTTCAGTGCAGACTGCACCAAACTTGACTCGGCGGTGGTGCAGCTGCGCATGCACATGCCATGTGTGTGCGCGGTGAGTGCCCGCGCGCCCCGCTGCAGGTTCTGCTTGTGGGCCGAGCTTGCGCGGACATGCGCCCGCTGTACTGCATCCCCCGCCCCCCTCTCTTTCCTCTCTCCCCTCCCCATCCCTTCCTTTTCTGAGTCTGTACCCGCCGCATGTCCGTTACGTACGTAGCTCGGAATAAATTTGACATCTTCCAAATACCTGTGTGATCTGGGTTAGTAAAGAGGGCGCGGCTTGAATACAAACGAAGCGAAGCCTTACTTGGAGTGGGGAACTTGAAGGGTTGGAAATTTGAGGCCTTGAGGGCTTGAAAGAACTGTGATTAAAATTCCAGTCAGCTTGGATTCAACGAAGGAAAGGTAAGAAGGCGCGCACCTTAATTCAATTTGGCCTCGTTTCATTCAAAGAAACCGAGGATTCATTCGCGCAGTGCAGAATAACTGTGGAATTCGAGTGGTGAGTAGTTTAATTGGAGTTCATTCGGGGAGCGCTGACTCTATTCGTTGATTTCCCGCTAGGCCGCGCAACGATTTTTCCATTCATTCCCGTCGGCGGCGAGAGTCTGGTTGAACAGAACAAAACCAAAGTCAGTAATGCAATGCAGATTGGCAGTTCAAGTTGAAGCTTACCTGGGGAAGGACAAAGCTGGTTTGCATTGGTAAATTCGACGTTGAATTGAATTTGGGCGGCGCTGAGTTGAATAAGGTGAACTTGACCATCCTCAAATGGAATCTACTAACTAAGAAACGATTAGCCACGCTATAGAAACGTAACAAAGAAATGCGCGTACCTCAAACCGAAAAATGAGAAACTCGAGGTGCGGCCCATCTCCGAGATCCCCGAAATTGAACGCTGCTCAAAGAATTATTGAATGTAACAATGGAATGGGATACCACGTACCTAGTAGCTGTCGAAGGAGCATACTAAGCATCCATGGAGGTCAGTTATGTCTTGCTTGAGTGGAATACAGACCAGAACAATATATTATAGATGCAACGTCGAACATACCTCGAGTAGTGCTGGCAGGGTTCGGTTCGGTTCAGGTTCGGGGCATATTTGCGCGAACGCCGAACGCGAACCCCACGTTCGGTTCAGGTTTTTGTCGAACGCCGAACCTGAACCCGCGTTCAGGTTCAGTTCGGCGTTCGAACACATTTGAACCTGAACGCGATTCGGGCTTCTCGGGGATGTAAAAGTCGTGCGAGAGGACACCTGTCGACTATTGTTGTGTCCTGGGCAAGTCAGTGAGCACAAAGGGTGTTATGCAACCCTTGAATGCGCGCAATATGTAGAGATATGTCATTTGAAAAATCAATCAGTCCCGACCTTTGATACATCCAAGCCGTGGAAGGGCCAGTCTCATACTCCGAGCCACGCCCTGGCTTGTGTGAGTAGTCTTCAGTTAAATGAATGCTGGGACTGAAGTTTAAGCCCGGCAATCTCACCGAAATCCCTCTAAAAGTGGCCACTTCGGTTCGGGGTTCGGTTCAGGTTCAAAATTTTCCTCCGTGGCGTGAACCCCGAACCTGAACCGCGCGTTCGGTTCGACCGTTGGCTGAACGTTGAACCTGAACGCAGCGTTCAGTCCGGTTCGGTTCAGGTTCGAACCGATTTCCGAACCGGACCTTGCCAGCACTAACCTCGAGTCAAACGGTCAGAGTTTGGGCCTCTGAATCAAGTGAGATTGAAGTTGAGGTTGAGTCCCTGTGGTTCAATCGAAGAAAGGTATGTAAGTGGAAGAAGGATGAAACGAACTCACGTTGGGTAAGGTTGAGGTCATGTCAAAGGTTGAACATGGCTTCGGTACTTGAGTTGAGTTATACTATACAAGGTAGGCCAAATGAATGAATGGAGGAATGTAATACACAGATGACATACCTATTGATCATCGAAGCAAGGGTTCATCGAGCTCAAATGTGAATGGTTGATGATGGGTTGAAGTAGATTGGCTATTAAACCGCGCATCATCAGTCAAATGAATCTAGGATATAATACCCACATACCGGAGTTCAAATTGCCATAGTAACACCCTCTTGAAGGGATTGAACGACATTGAACAAAGTTTTGAACCTGAATTAATATTCCTAACCAAGATCAGTTTGAAAATTACCGCAAAAAAATGGAATGTGGACATACCTAGATTCACACTAACACAGTTTCGGTCTCTCAAGGACTACACTGGGATAGAACTATAGAGTATCATCTGTTCAAGTCGACCTGGATCGAACGGCTAAAGTCCAATCAATGCCCCAATGAAAAAAAACACAAGCTAACACAGAGAGGGCACCAGAAACAAGATCAGAGTCCTCGAAGTCCCGCTTCAACCCATGGATGGAAAATATCAAGCTGAAAGATTGTTGCGTGGATACGAGACTGCGTTCAAATCCAAGCCAGAAAGAAAGTATGAGAGGTAAATGAAGCCAGACTTTGATTCCTTTGAACCGAAGTCTCGTATGAAACCAAGCGCTCGAAGAGGAATGAAATACGCCCAACATCATGAGAACGGTTGGCGATGGCCAGACACCCGAAAACTCGATGCTGCCGGATCGGCGTACATTACGATGGCGCCCAGGCCACAGAAATATGAGAGAGTGAATCAACGGCATGATTCAATGTGTCGGGATGAGAACATTGAGGCAAATTAGAAAATAGTTGAAATGATCGAACCTGGAAGTAACCACGCCATGGGTCGTGAATTGAACGATGACATTGCTTCGAGGGCTTCAACGCCTCAATGGGATACAAAGCTCAAAGGTCACAATACACCGAGCCAGCATTCCCAGGCCACATACCTGGGGCAAATTCACCGCCAAGCTTCAAGCCCGATTTAACCGGTCAGCCGAAATACATGATTTTTGCTGATCGAGCTCTATGGCTAATTGCAGGTGAATTAGCCTGCCATTTCCGGCATACTTACAAGTCAAACGGTCAAGAACTGAGTGAGCAATGGGTAATTCTTTGAAAAGCTCTCAAAATAGAAAAGAAATCAATCCACGCCTTTGGTACTGTCGTTGCCTGTAAGGCACCAATGTGATAGGACTATCACTTCAGGGCAGAAGGCAGAAGCAATAGTAGTAGTGTTTCGGAACAGGTTGGAGATTGGGGTGGATAAGGTGTATTGGGGAGGTCCCAATGTGACTCCCTGAATTGACTCCAGTGATTTCAAGGACACAGATTAATCTTTGACACAAGTTCACGTGACTTAAGATTAATCCTAGGCACATTTTCACGTAGCGAAGCAATACATTTAATCTCCACTATGGTACGGATAATCCCAACAGCCCGACTTAATCCCGTACTTACGCCACAATAACCCCGACCGCAAAATCCTATCCAACCCTCCTGTTCAATCTAGCCTGACCGCGAAGTAATCCTGGCTGTAAGATAATCTTGAGCGTGATATAATCCTGAGCACGAAATAATCTTGACCACAAAATAATCGCTTAAGATTAATCCTAGGCACATTTAATCTCCACTATGGTACAGATAATCCCAACAGCCCGATTTAATCCCATACTTATGCCCCAATAATCTTGGCTGCAAAATCCTATCCAACCTGCCTATTCAATCTAGCCCGACCGCGAAGTAATCCTGGCTGCAAAATAATCTTGAGTGTGATATAATCCTGAGCACAATATTAATATAATCTTGCGCATGATATAATCCTAAGCGCAAGATAATCTCGAGCGCGAAATAATCCTGGGCACAAAATAATCTTGACCACAAAATAATCCTAAGTGTTGGGTATACTGCTTGAAGGGCCGAGCTTCCCACTTCCTTTCTACCTGTGGGGGTGTTTTCTCCTACACAATCCCGCTGTTATGTCTGCAAGGCCGAACTGGAAATTCGGACCTCGGACACTTTGGGTTGTACCCGATCGACTCGGCTTCCGACGGCCTCGGCCGAGGAACACTGGGTGTAAGCTACCATTTGCGGGCCCTGCAAGTGAAAGGAAATTGTATGCAAATTTAGAATTTACATCTTATTTGTGTCATATTTACGGGGTCTGCAAATTTGAAATTTGCGGACCTCGCAAATTGGGGCCAAACAAACTGAAAAAGGCAATTTTTGTTTGATATCTCAACATCTGAGCATCTGGAGCTCTTGGCATTCCTGTCAAGGTTAGAAGGGAATATAGTAATCTAGCTTACCTCACTCGGACTTTCCGGAGCACCATTCCAACGCCCGGGGGTTTCCGAATGAGCTAATGGTGGTGATGTGGCAGCTGCAAGATTTGAACCGGGGACAAAAGGATTACACAAGCTCAAAGAATGGTGTGTCTCTTACCACTGAGGCAGGAAACCTGGTTTGTCTAGCTGCAAAAGGCAAGTAATAGAACAGAAATTAGAATCACCATGTAAGTGCATGCATTCGAATTCTTTGGTGCATCTCCACTTATGGCAAGAGGTCACATGCAGCCAGGATTCATCCTGGGTGCATGTGATCTGGGATTGTGGTACCCCAATGATTGAAGTCCTGAACAGTGGGGATGTGCACCACTGTAACAGCGAATTCTTTGGTGCATCTCCACTTATGGCAAGAGGTCACATGCAGCCAGGATTCATCCTGGGTGCATGTGATCTGGGATTGTGGTACCCCAATGATTGAAGTCCTGAACAGTGGGGATGTGCACCACTGTAACAGTAATGTTCACTTGGGTCTGTGTTAGGAAATGTTGTTCTAGGTTCAAAAACAACATACTGATGTGAGGGATTGAGGAGAGAAATTATGTATGTACTCATCCGATCCAAAAGGAAAACATTTACCTTTTTAGGATTGTTTAGCCAGCTGATTTACTTCCAATTTGCAAATGATAAGCTAAATTTGCTTAAAATTCGCAGGGCCCGCAAATGGTGGTATGCACCCAGTGTGATTGATCGGGTGGAGGTGGAGCGCGAGGAGAAATAAATAAATAAATGTATAATACTTGTATTTTGTCGATTTTCTTGGAGCCCGTAGGGCTATAAAATATGAATAGTGATTTTTTAATCCAAAGGATTGAACTTGAGTGAGCTATAAGTTGAAGAACGTGAGCCGAGGTGTTTCGGGTGAAGGTGAGTCGTCTCGGAGGATTCACGTCGCCTTGGAAGTGACTTCACGCACAATCCAATGGTCGGGAAAGTCGTATACGACCGGTGTGACCACTTATTGGTACTGAATGGTCTTGGTAACTCTGGTAGATCATTTATCGGATCGTCAGAAGATTTTTTGGAAATGAGCGAGAGTCCCCTAGCAAGGTTCGGATAAATTGGGGAATCTCTCAATGTGCCCAAGAAGTATTCAGAAAGGGATGGGTGATTGGGTAGAAGATCAGGGTGATATATGAATGGCCAAGATCTGGTTGCGCATAGGGATTGGACCTGGAATTTGACTGATTATTCACCATTATGTGGGAATTTGCTGAGTCACCAAGGGCACCGAATCTGATTGGTCTCGCCATGTGTTCCGAGACAACTCAGGGCTTCGGAGATGCCCGAATACTCTCGGATAATGGATCGGTTAATCCTGGGTGAAATGCAAAGCAACCCATAGGTGAACGAGGGTAGGCAAACTGCTAGCGAGATGTCCAGCGCAGGGATGTTGACGCAGAGCCTCTGGTCAACGTGATGAATCGACCGAAGGTTTAGCTCAACGTATGCACAGAGGACTGTCCTGAATTTGTGGTTCTTCCTCTAAGACCTCTACAAATCCACAATGCCCCATTTTAGACTAGTCACGTGGGGCAACCACATTTGTATGCCCCGTACCTTAGGACTGGAGTTGGTGCAAGTATCACTATCGGCAATCACCCACTGGCAAGACTAGCTTTCAAGAAGCTAAGGATCATGCATTTTAGATGCATGCCCTCCTGAGGTCATTCAACACGTTATTCAATGCTCTTGGCATTTCATGAGTGCTTACCGGATCGGGCTTAGTCTGTAGTTGATCGTGCCCCGGTTGAAGGGTAGGTTGCTTATTACCAATCTTTTGGCGGGTGATTACAAATCATTTCCCCCCTCCCTTCACATTGCTCCATAGAACCTCCAGGAGTAAAAATTCAAACAAATCGGTGTACTTCACCACCTGATCAAGGTATCTGCCTCCTCAGAATATTTTTCTTCTCCGCCTTTGAGCTTGAACCAGCATCTCGGCTTTTCGCATGCCGTCGGCATGCCGGACATCAAAATCTCGGCATCCTCATTCTTGAGACCTGGCAGCTGGAGTTTGCTGGAAGCAACACTTGGGTCAATGTCTTGAGTGTTGGGGAGGCCATGCATTAGCGAAAAACGCGTCGAAGAACTCACCTGAACATCGGAGAAATTCTGTGATTTGTAATAAGCGGGCTAGCGATCAACTGATCGCCCTATCCAACAGACTACAACATGCGAGGTACGAGCGTAATTTTGTTGTAGCGTCTGTCTAGGAGAGACTAGATCGGGCTGACCGGCAGACTTGCAGCATGGGTTGTTCGCGGGCAGAATTCCCACAGACAGGTTTCAGCAACAACCTTAAAGAATTTGGAGGAGGCTGGGATGCGTAAATAGTATTTTTGCATGTCTACATAACATATAATTATGTTGGTGCCATCCCATATGGCTACAGAGGTACACACAATTTGGTTCAAACCCGTCCAAAATTTCGCCAACCCTTATGTGTCATGGGAAAATTCTGAAAACTTGGTTTTGGGGGTATTTCGGCCCTTTGAATCTGATTCTGAACTCAGATTTGCCAAAATTTTACTCAAAAACTCAGGATCACGGTTGTTGGGTCTGATTGTCCGCAACTGTATTCCTAGGCTGCCCGTTCGTCTTGTTCTGTTGCTTGGCCGCTGAATTATTAATGCTCATGATTCTTCCAGTTCTTGACCCTCGGCTTTCGTATGAAGAGCTCTGAGCAGATTACTCCAACGACAAGGAACTCATGGAGATCCTCAACCGATCCAAAGAAGACTTGCAGCTACATTTCGACTTATACTACGAAAAAACTGACAATAACAACTTCAGCATGTCAGAACCTGCACCAGCGTAACCTGAATCCCCGGTAAGTTCAACATCTTTGGTCGATATAACCAACAAAAGGCTGCCAGTGACGCGCTGACCAACGAACTCGCCGAATACTTCCGGGTTACCAGTGTTGCTGAACCATTTGAAGGCACTGATCCTCTTCGATGGTGGTTTGCATGGTGTGATAAATTCCCAAACTTGTATCGGCTTGTGTGCAATGTGCTTTGCATTCCAGATATCTGACATTCTCTGTAAAGATTTCGGGATGCTGGACTCACATCTAATATCTCAGGGTCTGCTGTCGCAGCCGAACACGTATTTTCCGGTGGCCGTGATACAATCGGTCTCCGACATGCCAGTTCGAAGGCCGAGACAATTCAAATGGTAGTGTTTGTCAAGGCGTGCTTGCGTTTGGAAAGGGAAGCAAGAAAGCGCAAAGTAATTATAATAGACTAGCTCCCTGAGTACTGTTTTATTGATATGTTTAACTATGTGAAGTGACCGAACCAATGGAGGCTTGGAATTATCGAAATTGTATACCTGTTGTTGGCCGTTACGGGTGTGACGGCTGGGACCCGTCCGTCAGGACCTCAACATTCACCTGTTGACGGCCGGGTAACCCCGTCCCGTTCCCACTGACGGCCGTTCTGGTGACGGCCGTCACCGTCAGACCTGCGGCCCAGAGCCCTAGACATTGAGTTTCATCAAGACTTGAAGGTGTCATGTTTTGCTGATTTTTGCTTCACCAAGTGCCGGAACCGCAGAAAGTTGAGGGTAGCACTTGTTACCAAAGACTGCGAGGTCTAGTTGAGGATCAACGGCGAAAGACGAGAGGTGTGGTGGGCAGAAGTGCAGAGAGCTGTGTGTGGCTGTGCGACATAAATTATGCCCGATTGGGCTTATTAAGTCCTCGGGGCACCGCCCCAGAGTCTTCTACGGGTGCATCACTGTGGCGCTCAAAGTACCCGTTGACATTTGGAGATGCACGGGCCACGAGGTGTTCAACTTCAGTCCAGTCTGGGTTTTCATCTTGTTGAGCCCCGAACTTCTTCCTGGAAGCACGGAAATTCCCCGCAAAAATGGCCTGAATTGGCTTTAATGTTGAAGAGACTGCGTGGGGACCCCGAGCTCAGCGATGCCGACGGGAATCTACGGTCTTGAAGGAGGGGTTGGTCGCTCTCAAGCCACCTCAGGTATGGAATAAAGAACGAAGAGTATGTAGCGGAAACACTCCAGGAAATGTGAGGTCCAAGCGATGCCCAAGAAGCCCGAGGATCCGCTCCTGCTCGAGACTCAACGAAAGCGCAGAGTCCGGATTGTACTTGATAACCTTTATCTAGGACACTGCCTTTCTACCAAGTCCGGGTAGTACATATCTGCTCTTCTTACGCCGAGAGAAGTATCCCCTGAGCTAGGATAAATTTAGACTCGTTATCTCAAAGTTAAACACATATGTATATTGGGATGGAATAGGCCATTCAAGCACTCCATTGCGTAGTGACGTACCAGTTGACGGCACAAGCAATGTAAACTATAACTGAGTCAAGCAGCAAGACAGGAGGGAAGGAAATGCAGGAACTCTAAGTGAGAGGGAAATGCGATGAAATAAATAGATGCCAAGGGGTGGGGGTAGTGTGTGGCGGCGTTAGGAGCTGAGAAATGGGATAAAGCGCGAGCCGCCGGTGCGGAGCGAGCAGAACGGTGGCGGAAGTGAATAGTGAACCGTGGGAACGCTACCGGCGATCTCGGCGTTGTTCAATTTAAGGACGCGGGCTGCGCGCGAGCTGCGAGGCGCGCCAGCAGGAATGCACATGATGTATGAGGTATGAATTTCCCTGCTGTTCAACAGGCGTTGGCGAAGCTGCCGAAATGTACCTAATACTTGACATGAGAAGTTCGAGGCTGCGTTTCCACGTTACTCGGCCTGAAATAAACTACACCAAATCATGAATCTGCCCATAGCTATCGTTAAATAAGCCTCCTGCGCTGATTCCACTGAAACTAGTGGGAGGAGGTCGAGCCGCTGTCGGGTGGCTATCCAGGTGGCAGGTATTTTATTAGCGGGTCAAAATTATTGAAAATACCTGTCGTACCTGGAAATGAGATCATCATCCCACTGGGATTGCAATGAGCTGTCATCCCACTGTGCTCCTTCGTTCAGGCCCGGCCTAGATTCCGGAAGCCAAGAAGAGGTCGACACTGCATCGCACAACTTGACTTTGGGTACGTCGAGATTTCAACCAAAGTCGAAGATATTGAATGATTTTTACGCACCAGGAGGCAGAGGAGCGGCTGTGAGTGCGAAAATGTGGGGTCCATTAATGGTGCGGAGGACGGGCCATAATGAACTGCAACGGCATAGCGTAAGTCTGCCGCAGGCCGCGTGCAACGCCAACCTAAGGCTACGGGGCAATGTGAACGATGGATTTCCACCGGGCATTGAGGCCGAATGAGCCAGTGGCGTCGGGCTGCAGGCCAGTGAGTTTGTCGAACTAGAAAAGGTTGAGGGGGTATACCGTGGGTGTATTTCGTCCGCCATCCTCAAAAGTACGGGTTAAACTGGGACCCATCCATTGCACCTTGATTTCACCTGCAAATAAAACCCTGTCATTACGGCGCTGGACGACAACGAACCTGTATATTGCGTGGGGGGCAAGACGAGATGGTGGTGGGAGAGGACAGAAGCGATGCGCGCATCAGTTGATTCCGGAAGGATTGGCCGATTTGGGATATCTGACGAACTTTCATGTCTACCTGACAAACTTGCCTCAAATTTGGAGCACAGGAAATACATCTGACAAGTTTCTCATTCGCTCTTTTTGATCTGACGAACTTTTGCCATCAACTGACAAAGATCCTTCATCAACTGACGACGATCCTCCATCAAGTGACGAAAATCCGCATCTAACGAAGTGACGAGGTACTATACGACTCGAACATGTCTATAGAGGAAATCACGTAAGAGACATCCCGCCGAAGGCAATTGGAGACTTACAAAACCACCTGCCATTCCCAACTAACGGACCTTGTAGGACCACATTTATCCCCCCTAAATGTGGTCCTAGGTAGACCTCCACCAGCCAAAGTCCCTCCTGCAGCCACCCTATGGGGACCTACAAGGACCGGGGGGGGACTGCGGGGGACGGTCCCTCTAGGGGAGGGGGATGCATAGAGTGCCGGTGCAGGGACAAGGATACTGTGGGGACAAGGGCCAGATATAGGCGCGGTGGGGGGACAGGGGGGACAGATTGGACTTACAGCACCTTGGGCGAACATCTACGGTGTAGGGACAGGGGGGACAGCCGCGGTGGGGGGACAGGGGGACATCTCACAGGACATCGACGGTGGGGGGACGTTAAGAGGGACATCACGTGCCCAGTACACACACGGTGGGGGGGATGTTAAGAGGGACATCACGTGCCCGGTACACACACGGTGGGGGACAAACGGGACATTTTCTTTTCACATTGTGGGATGGGATCACATGCCTGGTACATCTGCGGTGGGGGGACAAGTGGGACATTTTTTTTCCAGTTGTTGGCGGGTGTGGGATAGTGTCACGTGCCCGGTACATACACGGTGCGGGGACAGGCGGGACATGTTCTGCATTTCATTGTAAAAGGGACGTAATGGCGGTGTGGGGACATTCAGACTTGTAAAATCTTCAGACAGTATGCTAGAGATTATGTGCATAGTACGTACACGGTGGAGGGACAAGCGGGACATTTCTTTTACAGTTGTTGGCAGGTGCAAAGGTGGACTCCCGTGCGCGGTACATACACGGTGGGGGGACAGAGGGGACACATGCTGTGGGTGTAGGTACGGGATTTTGTTAGCGTAACATGCATGATGTGTTGATGAACATCGGCGGTGGGGGGACAAGCGGGACATTTCTGGTAACACTGGCAGTATGAAAGTGGGATCACTTTAGCGGGATGTCTTTGATGCACACTGCTGGTGCGGGGACAAGGAGGACATGTTTGAGGTGTGTTGGCAGGGGTTGGGATAGTAGATCATAGTAGGGGGGAATTAGAGGGACATGACCATAGATAATCATTGTATGAAGACACTTGGGACATAGCACAAGATGGGAGTATCAATGATCCAGCCTCTGAACAACACGGGGCGTCTATTTCCAATTTTTGTAATCACCACAATCCCAGTTGGATTATTAAATAACATTGACTATGGTCTACCAGTAGGGTTTATAATTATATGAACAAGTCATTTTGACTTTTCTGAGATTATAGAACATATACTGCAAAATTCAAGCCAGTGACTATACCATAAGATCGGTAACAACAAGTAAGATCATTATCTTTCTTAAAATAGCACTACCACCTGTCACCCATATAAGGAAATTATCACGAACTCTGGTTTCTTATATGGAATTTCGAGAAGATATTGAACCTTTTAGGTTGCTACCCTTCCCTTCCCTCATATTCAGCATACACTACACCCTGGGGCCATGGAGTATAATGGAACAGTCAACTTACTGAAGGTCTCCAAGAACAGCAAAATAGCGAATATTGTATCCTCTGGGGCTACAGAAATTATTTCTGGGAAGAAATGAGATGCCTCTGAATGAGCTCAGGACTCTTTGGACTCATTTGGGTGAATTGTGGTGTTGAAATAGGCACCTGTGTGTCCATCTTTCCCCTGGATCAAAATGAGCAGAATATGTGCAAGAAGAGATGAACAGTGTCCCAGCATATGGTGGCCCACCTCTAGGACCCTTTATGACCTGAACCAGATCGATTTTTAACAATCTAGGGTTTTCAATGTGTCTGAAGTTGGACTTTTACTGGATCACCTTGTTTTCACCATTGTGCTCCCCCCCAGACAGCTTCAAGTCTTTAGAAATGGTGTTGTGGACTCAACCAATCATGTAGAACATTTTAGACACGAAGATCAGCTGCTTACATGCCTTCTTTCATGAGCTATCAAAAATCATATTTTCGCCTTATTCAATTAATAGAGGGTCAAGGAGTGTCCCTGGTGACTTCTAAAAGTATATAGAATTCATGAGATAGGTTATAGGTTCCCCAGATGATTTTACTTCAAGTGATTTGGAGGAAAAGTGCTTCCAGAATGGCGGACACACAAGTGGGCTTTAGCACTTTGAGTGAACTTAGGGTTCATTTAATGCATCTGCCAAACTACATCTTAGAAATTCACAGTAAATCTAGAAATATTCAGAGCACATGATTCATACAATTGAGGAACATTGGCCTCTTAGGATTTTGTATCTCACCTCCGGGGAAGGTCCTAATATGCATTGATGTGAGGATTGATGCAACGTGTTCGCGATCACCGAAAAACGTGTTCGCGACATGGGAATGCTAAGCGGGACTTTTGTCCCCCTTGTCCCGTTAAATGTCCCCTTTATATAATTTCAAACTTGAGAGTATGGACTGGTGGTGTGTTTTGAATGGTCCTATGCAATGGACACTCATTGTACGGGGTTTTTCTTATTAAACATTGACAGATAGGGGTTCACATCCAAACATTGCCCCCTAAGTCTGGTTTAAAGCATGATAGGACCATGAAGCTGATTCTGCATCTTTACTAAGAAGGCTAGCGTGATCATTGACTCCCCACATACACAGAGACCAAAAACCTCTTTGGAAAAGAAAACTCTAGACACAAAAGGAACATCTGAAAAAATCAACATGAACTGCTGCAAATGTTGGTAGGAGGTCTCTTACCCTCTAGTTACATTCTTAACTCATGGCCCAGATATTATAGCATAGTTCCCATCATTATTGACCACAAGGAGACATAGCAAACTACATACTGGTCGTGTGGGGACACTAGGGGGACATGAGCACTGAATACTGAATACCCATCCTGGGTCATGGGAAGGGTGTGTTCAGGGATATAGGTCAGCAGTGTAGGAACATTAGGAGGACATAGGGAAGCTTGTATGAAGGGGACAACATATCCTTCACATGTCAGGTGTATCGGAACATGCATCTTTAAAAGGGGATTGATACTTGGGAATTTATGATCAACAGACAGAAATACCTTCAGGGGAGGGGTGTACTAGGCACTGAAGTTAACAGCAGATGTAGGTAGTTGCACGCACCTGGATGTATTTTTATTCATGGGATAGAAACATAAGATCAACATACTTGATGCAATAGCTACAGTGCAACAGTATAGATCATGTAGGATTCTGGTCAGTTCCAAAGGCTATGTGCAGAAAACATGCACCTTGGATGGCAGAAAAGACCCGAGTGAAGTTCATGAGTACAATGTTGGATGTGATGTAGTACAATGTCTCAAGGTCTCTACACAACAATGATCTGCTGCCATGTCCCCCTAATGTCCCCTCACTGCCGGGATCTACTGTCATTTTGCCCTAATATACAGACACGGCCCATCACCACCAGTGTTACCAGAAATGTCCCCCTCGTCCCCCCACCGCCGATGTTCATCAACACATCAAGCATGTTGCCCAAACAAGATCCTGTACCTACACCCACAGCATGTGTCCGCTCTGTCCCCCCACCATGTATGTACCACACACGGGAATCCACCCTTGCACCTACCAACAACTGTAAAAAAAAATGTCCTGCTTGTCCCTCCACCACGTACGTACGTACGTACGTACTATGCACATAATCTCTAGCATACTGTCTGAAGATTTTACAAGTCTGAATGTCCCCACACCGCCATTACGTCCCTTTTACAATGAAATGCAGAACATGTCCCGCCTGTCCCCGCACCGTGTATGTACCGGGCACGTGACACTATCCCACACCTGCCAACAACTGGAAAAAAAATGTCCCGCTTGTCCCCCCACCGCAGATGTACCAGGCATGTGATCCCATCCCATACTGTGAAAAAAAAATGTCCCGTTTGTCCCCCCACCGTGTGTGTACCGGGCACGTGATGTCCCTCTTAACGTCCCCCCCACCGTGTGTGTACTGGGCACGTGATGTCCCTCTTAATGTCCCCCCACCGTCGATGTCCTGTGAGATGTCCCCCTGTCCCCCCACCGCGGCTGTCCCCCCTGTCCCTACACCGTAGATGTTCGCCCAAGGTGCTATAAGTCCAATCTGCCCCCCCTGTCCCCCCACCGCGCCTATATCTGGCCCTTGTCCCCACAGTATCCTTGTCCCTGCACCGGCGCTCTATGTGTCCCCCTCCCCTAGAGGGACCGTCCCCCGCAGTCCCCCCCCGGTCCTTGTAGGTCCCCATAGGGTGGCTGCAGGAGGGACTTTGGCTGGTGGAGGTCTACCTAGGACCACATTTAGGGGGGATAAATGTGGTCCTACAAGGTCCGTTAGTTGGGAATGGCAGGTGTACAAAACCATGTGTGTACCAAAGACGCGACTGCGAGCGCGATGAAGACATACACCCTGCCTCCCCAGTTTTGACTGAAGAGACTTTGCGCTATTAACAAGAAGAGGCTCGCAATGATTGAAAAGTAGGAGCAAAAGATGCCGACCGCTACGACCTCTGAGATCTGCATCGGACGCGCTGCCAGCTGGCTGTCAGTAGGCGGGGCGGGAAGGGCAAGCTTGAAGGCCGATCAAAGCCGACTGGCGGAGAGATCAATGATCCCATCACTTCTCCCTTGTCTCTCTTCCATGTCGTTCAACCTCAAAATCGCAAATCAAGTTCCTGTGGGCATCATTGAACCCTTCAGAAGCAACCTGAATGGACATTTATTACCACCGCATTTACCCTCGTCCGCCAGCTGGAGGAAGAAAACCACTACTCGAGTTGCGGCCAAACCAGAATTTCTTGACTTATACCACGAAAGAAATACTCGGACGAATTGTGTTTACATGGACGCAAATGAATCGGAAAACTATACACGCGACGGTATCACTCCCAGGCACTTGTTTGTTTGAAGGTAAATATACGGTCGGCTGTCTCCGTTCGCAAACTTACGGCTGACGGGATTTAGAATAACCATTCCAAATGACATGAAATTCCCGGTCGATCCAGCGGGACCGCCGGTCTAGAAAAGTGTCAGTCTTCGTTCTTATATTTCACTCACAGAAAGGCTACCTCAATGTACGGGCGTTAGGATCCGGTGAAGTTATTCAAACAGAATTCTTCATCGTCTACACGAAGCCACGCAATGTGCGTCGTTCGTATTGCGGACAAAGGACCAGTGTGACTCCTGCTCTGTTGTGTTCATAATGAATGAACCTCAGCATAATACATGCTAACCTGTTCCATTGGGCAAACACTTCATTTAAACACATCTCATTCTATTCTTGGATCTGTTGTTTCCGTCGAGTTCACTGACCAGTGGCGCCAAATAGAGGTTGGTCGGTAGTGTTGTATCCAACGCTCGGAAGATCGAGGAGAGTGGCAATTCCTAGATTGGCCCAAGTTGCCTCATCACCGATTCCACTGTACATCAGTATCGTCGGTGTTCCAACGGTTCCATCGGACAGCACAATCTCTTTCGTAGTGTTTGCCGTGAACAAGGTTCCTCCTATTTTTTTGTAAGCGACTGTGTTGAGGTACAAATGGGATTCTTTACCCTGCATGAATTGCATGCCTTCAAAATGAACTTTCCTGTCGAGATGGGCAGGATTGACGAGCTTTGAAACTTGCATATGCAGCAGAACATGAAGATTCGGGCGGTCAATGAATTCTGGCCCTAGATAGGATGTTGCGAAACTGCTCCGCGCTCCGCTTTAGATGGTAGATTGCAACCAACCTATCCCACTCCAGAACATTTTTTCGGCGTGTCCCATATTTTGGAAAATAAAGACCACTTACAGTGGCTTGCCGGAATTCATGTTCAAACTGAACGGCCAATCCTCAGACAGCTGAACTGCAGCCGCAAGGACATGATTCTAAATGTCGTCCAGGAAAATCCGTTCAGGCTAACCACATTGATTCTTGTCGCACTGTATACGGTCGGGTCGAATTGGCCGAGCGTTTCGTGATGGTCCACGGGCGGAGTCCATTTTCGTTCTGGGGGCATAAATTGTGTGTGAGGGTCAATAGACATTGTATGTACCTTGAGGAAATACGACAACAAACAATTCCAAGTCCAACCCGAATCCCCGGTCACAGCAGCAAAGTGATTGTAGTCATCTACCGACCCGCGGGTGTAGACCATCCTTTTATGGGAGGTGCATCCTCGAAGGATATGCACTTTAAATATATTCGGTCTTCCCCCAGTCACGACACAATGATTGACCTCTTTGAACGTCAATAGAACAACTGTTTAACCCCGGCTGCGGAATTGAAGTGTAGTCTACAAAAGTTCATTCGATCAAGAACAACATCTTCCCAGCAACATTGACTTGGGTTGCAGCCAAATAGCCCCAAATGCGACACGTCAACGGAGGTAACGTGACCGTACGACTGCCTACCAAGTTTGTTTGGAGTTTTTCACGAACCGAGCAGTGGATCCTTCTTACATCTTTTCTGAGGCCATAAACAGGTTGAGTCTCGGCCCTCGGGCTTTGCTGGATTTTCTTCGGGCTTCAAAATAAGAACTCGTCAACACTTTTCTTGCGCTTTTCAGTTCTAACATGTACATGCAGCTCAAATTCAGCATGGGCTGTTCATATCACAGCTTGAGCCTGGAGAGCATCCAGGATTAAGCCCGAATTCCCCTCCCCTCGCTTTCACTCTGCTTGTAAATAGGGGCCCCATTACGGTCCGGCTCCCCGGACCGAGGAGGTCAACACAGCCACCAATAGTGGCACAATTGTTCTGGCGTGATTTTTAACCAAATATTTGTTTCTTCAAGCCATGTTGACGCTGATGAACAAGGTTCCCAGCAGGATATAGTATTGACCTCATGGACTCCACTGGATGCAAACACTCTTGATGGCCTAGAAGTTTGGCAACAATTATTAAGTGTCCTAATCCTCCATCATTCTCTGTCTCCATGGCCGCCCACAGCGGCATATCATCTAACCACACAACACATCTCCTCTGTGTTGCTGTGAACCAGATATCACAGCATCTCAAAGTTGATGTCAGAGCTCGTGGGATCCGGTGCTTGTTGATACACAACCTCACACTCTCCGCATTCCTTGCTCTAGTGAATTGGAAGGGGAGCCCAAATCTCAGGCCTGGAATAGCAGCCATAATCCCTCAGTATGCTGTATGTACTATTCCACCTTTGGTTGCCATGAAAATCATATCATCTACTTATGTGATGAACAAGATGTACTTCGCACAGACCAACCAACATGTTCTGAAACCAAAATGCTGTGGGACGCTTCACATGCTACCACTTTATGTAGTGCATAAATGAATGTGGGTGCTTGTATGCTGTCCTAGCACTGTGGCAGGAATATAAACAAGTTTTGAGTGATTTATGTGGTGATTCCTTGAATCTGGATA
This sequence comes from Mycena metata, assembly GCA_029378385.1. NCBI lineage: Eukaryota > Fungi > Basidiomycota > Agaricomycetes > Agaricales > Mycenaceae > Mycena > Mycena metata. Next base: position 36,122 of record JARKIB010000430.1, on the reverse strand, counting down.
GTGTTGAGGTGGCTGAGCAAAGAAGAGTTGTAGATGATATGAACAAATAATACACTGACAAGTATATAGGTTGCACCATTTGCCCCATGCCTAGAGTGCACTGCATATTGTTGGAGAATCTGGTGGAATATCAAAGACAGATATAGATGTATTTGGATGGACCATCAAACATATATGGCAGAAGAAGAGATCAACAGTATCCAATGAGAGCAAAAGTTCCCAAGACCCTTGACATATACGTCTGGAAGGATTCTAACTGAGATACCCCTTTCCCTGCATGCCTCGTCAGCAAACTGTCACTGAAGTCCGCTTGGATAATAATACACTGACAAGTACATAGGTTGCACTGTTTGCCCCATGCCTCGAGCGCACTGCATATTTTTTTAAAATCTGGTGGAATATCAAAGACAGATCTAGATGTATTTGGATAGACCATGAAACCTACACAGCAGAAGAAAAGATGAACAGTATTCAATGAGAGCAAAAGTTCCCAAGACCCCGAATGTATAAAGCCTGCAAGGATCCAACCTGACACAACCCTTTCCCATCATGCCTCGTCAACAATCCATAATGGAAGTCCGCTTGGAGAATATCTCAAAGTGTGTTACCATCACGGTCGACACACTCGACATCCTAGTCAACACCTTGAAGATCCCTGGGCTGGAAGCCATGGTAAATACCACACAGTCGCTTTTGAAATTTGTTCAGGTATATTCCCAAAATAAATTGACCAGTATGGCTCTCAGATGTTGCCCTAGACTATCAAACAAGACAAAAATGAGTGTGCTGAGTTGATGGAGCAGACTCACAACATTCTCAATGCAATCATTGGTGTCTATGTCAAGTCAGACACCGGTAGTGAACTACCACCCAGCACATTGCATGAAATTGCAAATTTCACTCAGTAACCCTCCACTCCCATACACATGCACATGGCTCACACAACACATTTAGGACCCTCCACATGATTCATACATTTATTGAGGCCCAGCAAAGTGGCAGTAAAGTCAAGAAGTTTTTCCGACAGGGGGAATTAAATGGGCTACTGAAGGATTGCAAGAAGGGATTGCAAGAGGGAATCAAGTTCTTTCAGGTGGACACTTTGCACATCCAGCAGATTGACACACCCACTCAACCTGGTTGGCAGATTAAACCCTCAGATATCATGTCCACTGCTAGAGAAATGGAAGAACAGGCCCAGATCAGACATCAGGAGGTGCTGAATGCAATTGAGACGATATCCAGTTCAGACTCAGCATCATCTGTACGTGAGGATATTTGTTGATAAGAGCGATAATAACGGACACACAGATTAGCAGGATGTATTCTGGTTCATATGCAAGGTGATCCCCAATAACCCTGGTCCCTTTGTGTCAATGCTCATGGACATCATAGCTCCAACTCTATCTCAATGCTGCCAGCAGAACCCAAAATATTCCATGGCCGTGAATCAGAGTTTGCTGATATCCTCAATCATTTCAGGGAATGCACCCCGAGGATAGCTATTCTAGGTGCAGGGGGCATGGGAAAGACCAGTTTGGCACAAGCTGTCTTACACCATGAAGAAATTGTGATCAAATACCAGGGAAATCGGTTCTTTGTTGTGTGTGACACTGCAGCAAGCAAGGTGGAACTTGCAGGTCTCATTGGGGCTCATCTCGGTATGAAACCTGGAAAAGACTTGACTCAAGCAGTGCTCTTTCGTCTCTCAGAGGGGCCACCCACTTTGCTGATTCTTGATAACCTCGAAACTGTCTGGGAGCCAGCAGAATCTCGCAAAGAAGTTGAGGAGTTTCTCTCCTTGCTCACAGACATAACTAGTCTTGCGTTGATGGTGTGTATTCTCATTTCTTCTTGTGTACGTGTTTTGCTCATGAAGTCCAAGATTACAATGCGAGGAGCAGAAAGACCCTCCAAAGTGCAATGGACACGGCCATTCCTGCCCTCTCTGGAGCCCTTGGCACAAGAGGCTGCACGCAAGGTGTTTATTGCTATCGCAGAAGATAGACACCCAATGGAGGAAATCAACCAAGTCTTGAGCCTTACAGACAATATGCCACTTTCAATCAACCTTCTTGCTCATGCAGTAGATGTGGAGGGCACCACTGCAATCTTGTCACGCTGGCAGAGGGAGCATACCTCAGTCATCTCAGAGGGATATGACCGAAGATCCAATCTCGAATTATCCATCTTGCTTTCCCTTGAAAGTCCTAGAATCACGTCCACACCTCACTCCCAGGAGCTTCTGAGTCTCTTGTCAATGCTTCCGGATGGGCTCTCAGATGTAGAACTGAAGCAAACCAAATTTGCAATTCAGGATATCCTTGATTGTAAAAGGGCCCTGCTTCGCACTGCTCTGGCTTACCTTGATGACCACAAGCGGCTCAAGGCTCTAGTACCAATCAGAGAATACATGGCAAAATTCCGGCCACCAACCAATGAAATGATCGGACCACTTTTCAAACACTTCCAGGAGCTCCTGCAAGCGTATGCAATTGATGTGGGGAAACAATCATCAGCCCTCTATGTTGAACGAGTGATTTCAAATTACACCAATATTCCAAACATTATCCAGAATGGACTACACCCAGAGCATCCCAATCTAGCAGATAGTGTCTCCTGCACATCTCACTTCATCCGATTCAGTACAGCTATTGCCAAAGGCGCAACACCTCTAGTGAACAAGGTAATCACCCTCCTCCCACACTCAGAGGACCATCGGGCCAAAGCATCCTTCACTGTTAGGTTATTTGGTGGCCAACAATCTCATTCAGTCTCTGATCCCGAGGCACTGATTGCTCAGACTTTTGAGTGGTTGAAGACTTTGGATGATCCTGATTTGGAAGGTATGTCCACTTTCTCTGTTTAACCATGATGGGTACTGACAACGATACCGTAGCTGCCTTTTACACTAATTTAGGCAACCATTACTCAGAGCTTGATATCCCCACTGCTCTAAAATATTGTCAAATGGGCCTCTCCTTGGCCAAGTCAGATGGAAACATCAAACAACAAGCTGCAGCCTTAGTTGGGCTTTCATGGATTAAATTGCAAACTGGTGACTATATCACTGCCCAGGCCGATGCACAGGAGGGGCAGAGACTTGCAAAGATGTCTGGGGATTTACACAGAGAGGCACAAGGCCTATACACTGAGGCTTTGTGCTGTCAAATGTTGGGTGATTATCGTGAATGCATCTTTCTTGTCAAAAGGGCCAGTGCTCTCCTAGAGCTGTGTGGTCTGTCCCAGGGGGACTTGAATTATATCCTGATGAAATGCCAGGCAGAAGATTATGTACTCAAATCAGACTATGCTCATGCTTGTACCCTTCACACACAACTCCTTCAGACCAATCGGGGGGGCAGTTTGTATCATGAGGGTCTTTCCTTGGTGAATATTGCTGGAGTTGAGGTCCCCATGGGAGTTTCATGTGAGGTGATCCAGGAGAAAATATGTGCATCACAAACCATTTTCAACAAAATTGGACAACAAAAGAGACTGCTAACTGGCTGTGATATGATTCAAGCCGATCTGAATCTCAGAGAAGGAGATATGTCATCCTCCCTGTTTTGCAAATGTCTCAAATTTGGGTTAGGTCTGGATTCTGAGATAGTAAGTTACTGTCTGGAGAGACTGGCAGATGTTACTCGCTGGAGCCCACACCATGATCCCTCATGGAGTATAATCCTACTTGCACACTCCCTGAGGGCAAAGGAGAAGCTCACTGTTTACAAGGCTTTGCAATTCATTGGAGATGTCCACCTCATGCAGAACAATGAAGTCACCGCTGTCAGCCTGTTCACTGTCGCCTTGGATGGATTTACCTACATGGATGTTCACCGCAGCAGAGCAGAGTGCATGATCCGACTCGGGGACATGGCCAAAAAGAATGGTGATACGCTGAAGGCACTGGAACTGTGGGAAACTGCAAAGCCACTCTTTGAGCGCTCGTCACAAGCCAAGAGAGTTCAGGACATTGATGAGAGGGTTGGTGACATCAGTGAGGAGACGAAAGAGCAGCACCAAAAGAATTTGGCTCGCTTGGCCGAGCTCAATGTTCCTGCGGGGAAGGTGGAGGAAGTGGATAGTGATACTGAAGAGCTTGGGTTGGAGGAAGAACAGGTCAAGTTGATTGCAGTCTGAGTTTCAAACCATTATATGCAGTCCTAGCCCATTTTGTTTTATGTACCTCCTGTGTTATTTATTTGAAAATCTATTTATTTAAATAAGGTGATTTGAGGCGAGTCAGCACTATTTACATCACGGCCACATTTGTGAATTTATGCGTTTCTTCTGTACTCTCACCCAACGTGTTTTGTTATTCCACCTCATGCTCACCTGGTGCCGCGGAAACGTTCAAATCGAGACTAATACAGAAACCAAGGCTGCGCAGACAACCCTCGCAATCGGGTGGAGAACCTACTGGGATGCATCAAGACTCAAAAGAAATAGGAGATACACGGCCAAGGGGGCTCAATTTTTTTTTCCGGATAGCCCCATTTTTCACATTCTGCTGATTTTGGGTAACCACCCCCTACCCCCCCAATATTCTATTTCTTGTTCCATCATTTCAGCTTCCCAGGATCCATCTCCCAGATTCATATTTCCCACACCCTTCTGGCCCATCAAAATACACTCATTCCCGTGAAGTTTATCCAGTCGGTGTCAGAATGCATCGCTGTTTGTGGCAATCGACCATAATGGGCCACAGAAGGCCTGCAATGTGTAGACAGGATGTTGTGCAAAGTGTCAGGGCAGCATATAAAGTATGAATGCCAAAGTATCAGCCCAATTATTTTGGAGGGTGGTAAGTTAGCTTAGATTTGGAGTAGGACATTATGAATTTCAGAGTTTGTGCTCTTATATACTCCGGATGCTGCCACCTTGCACTAGGAAAGGATTTTTATTTTGGGTGTTCCATTGTTGAACTGAAATGGTGGGTGAGATTCTGAAAGCCGCCAACTACGCATAAAAAGTAATTATGAGCTTGCATTGTTCACTGAACACACCATGGGTGCTTTTGACATGCTTTGACACACTCAACTGTGGAGAAACTCGCGCGAAAATGCACGGAACTTTTTTTTTGACAGGAGTGAATTTTTTAATACACCAGATCTCGGGAAGACTCGGGTACCCACTCACCCTAGCATCGCCCTTCCAGACTTAATCCTCATGCCGCCTTGCACATGGCTTGCAAATAATCAAATACAGTATGGGTTTATTTGGTTTCTATACCATGGCAGGTCGAGGACCACCCCAAATGGCCTACTTTCATCTGACAACAAGCCTCATTATTTATATTCTCCCTCATGCACAGGCCCCTGCTTGTCTTCTCTCACTCACCTCTCTGCCGCTCTCACTCTGCTCGTAAATAGGGGCCCCATCACGGTAATCCCGGTCCGAGGTCAACACAGCCACAAATAATGGTACGATCTTGACTTTCTCTCTTCAAGCCATGTCAACGCTAATGAACGACCTGGGCCTCGACCCCAGCGACCCTCTCAACCTCCTCCTCCACAACCACTCCCAGCACAACATGCACCAAACAGATGACGACTCAAGCCCCAGCGTCGGCACACCCAGACTGGAATTCACTCAGCAGCATGTGGCCCCCAGAGGACAAGATGGACGACATTCCCAGTTCACAAGCATGGACCTCGGCATCAGAATGGGCATCGACACGACCGACTTTGGCCTCTTCAACCCCTTCCAATTCACATTTGAAGCCCCATCCCCGTTACCCTCGTCCGAGTCCGAGAGCGGCGGCAGCACCCGCTCCTTCTCCCCCCCCGCCGTCCATGCGTGCCGCCTCCGTCGACATTGGCTACTCCTCCACCGACGACCCCGCCGCAGAACCCGCAAACCGCGTCCGCAAGGACGGCGGCGTCGTCCTCGCCGTGCAGATCGGGAGCGACCCGCAATACCAGCCGCCTGCCTCCACAGCCCCGCCTGCCCCCTCATACCCAACACCCAACACCGCCGCATCCGCGTTTACCACCGCACCCGTCGCCCCGAGTGCCCCGCCCACCCCCGCGACCCCAGTCCAGACCGCGACACAATCACGGCCGAAAACATCCCACACGACCATCGAGCGCCGCTACCGCACCAACGTCAACGCGCGCATCCAGTTGTTGCACCAGGCCGTCCCCGCGCTGCGCGTCGTCGACAGGGCGGCCGCGATCAAGGCGGGCGAGTTGTATCGCGGTCCGTTCCCTTCTTTCCCCTCTCTACTATAACCTTTAAACTAACTAAACATGCTTGTGCAGGCGGTGACGCCTCAGACCCGGAGAACCACATCAACGCGCGCGGGTTCGTCGACGGCGTCAAGATCATGTGCAAGTGCTCCAAGGCGGTCGAGTACATCCGCGTGCTCAAGAACCGCGAGAAGCGTCTTACGCGCGAGCTCGAGGGGCTCAAGACCCTGCTTCGCGGGTTGGTCGGCGGGACGGAGCTGCTGGGCGAGTGGGAGCGCGAGTGGGTGGGGACGTTTGGCGGGGGGGGGGAGCGCGACGAGGTCGGCGTGGAGGACGGGGGAAATGCAGGTGAGGATGATGACGGGGAGGACGAAGAGGGCGGGGGACAGGGGAGGAAGAGGAAGAAGGTGAAGGTGGAGCACGGAACACCGAGGAAGGTTGCGCCCCTCCCTGCATCCGACTGCATGCACAAGGTGCGTCTCCTGCACCCATCTCCTTCCCTACTCACACGCTACAGCCCGCTGTACGCGTCGCACTCACTGTATGCAATGTGTACGTTGTCAGTGTCGGTCAGCACGGGATTGGTGGGAAAGGGAAGGAAGGTGCGTACCTCTTTCTCTGTTTTTTTTTTTCCCCAGCCCCATCTCCCTCCCTCTCGTTTCCCGCCGTTGTTCCCCATGTTGTCGTTCCCTTTGGATCTCCCGCCATCGCGTCACCGCTGCGCACCCGCGCCGTCGAGTCGAGCACTCCACAGGGGATGCATATACCGTATGCATGCCCTGCGTGCTGCGCTCGTCCCCATCCCCCTCGTCTTCGTCTTCGCCCTTACCCTCCCTCCCCCATGCCATCCCCCCCGTTCCCCGTCCCCATCCCCCTCGTCTTCGTCTTCGCCCTTACCCTCCCTCCCCCATGCCATCCCCCCCGTTCCCCACCCTTGTGCACACTGCCGCACTACCGAGTCGAGTGCAACTCGCACTTGGTAGTTTGCACTCGACTCAGTAGTGATGCAGGGCATGCGCACACGCATGTCGTGTGTGTGCATGTCGAGTCCCCGTGCTCGTCCCCGGGCCCTTCTCACTTTTCTCCACCCTTTTCCCCGTTCCCCGCCGCACCCGCGGGCGCCGTCGATTTGAGTGCAGACTGCACCAAACTTAGCTTGGCGGTGGTGCAGCTGTGCATGCACATGCTGTGTGCGTGCGCGGCGACTCCCTGCGCGCACCGCTGCAGGTTCTGCTTGCGCGCGGAGATGTGCACGCACTGCGCGGACTCGTTCATGCGCCCACTGTACTGCATCCCTTGCCCCCCTTTCTTTCCTCTCTCCCTTCCCCATCCCTTCCTTTCTGAGTCCGTACCCGCCGCATGTCCGTTACGTACGTAGCTCGGAATAAATTTGACATCTTCCAAATACCTGTGTGATCTGGGTTAGTAAAGAGGGCACGGCTTGAATACAAACGAAGCGAAGCCTTACTTGGAGTGGGGAACTTGAAGGGTTGGAAATTTGAGGCCTTGAGGGCTTGAAAGAACTGTGATTAAAATTCCAGTCAGCTTGGATTCAACGAAGGAAAGGTAAGAAGGCGCGCACCTTAATTCAATTTGGCCTCGTTTCATTCAAAGAAACCGAGGATTCATTCGCGCAGCGCAGAATGACTGTGAAATTTGAGTGGTGAGTAGTTTAATTGGAGTTCATTCGGGGAGCGTTGACTCTATTCGCTAATTTCCCGCCGCGCCGCGCAACGATTTTTCCATTCATTCATTCAAGTCGACAGCGAAAGTCTGGTTGAACAGAACGGAACCAAAGTCAGTAATGTGATGCAGATTGGCAGTTCAAGTTGAAGCTTACCTGGGGAAGGATAGAGCTGGTTTGCATTGGTAAATTTGATGTTGAATTGAATTTGTGCGGCGCTGAGTTGAGTAAGGTGAACTTGACCATCCTCAAATCGAACCTACTAACCAAGAAACGATTAGCCACGCTGTAGAAACGTAAGAAAGTAATGCACATACCTCAAACCGAAATACAATGAGAAACTCGACGGTGCGGCCCATCCCCGAGAGCCCCGAAATTGAACACTGCTCAAAGAATTAATGAATGTAACGATGGAATGTGATACCACATACCTAGTAGCCGTCGAAGGAGCATACCAAGTATCCATGGAGGTCAGTTATGTCTTGCTTGAGTTGAATATATATAGACTAGAACATCGGAGGGTTCATTGAATATATTATAGATGCAACGTCGAATATACCTCGAGTCAAACGGTCAGAGTTTGGGCCTTTGAGTCAAGTGAGATTGAAGTTCTGGTCGAGTCCCTGTGGTTCAATCGAAGAAAGGTGAGTGGTATGGAAGTGGCGGAAGGATGAAACGAACTCACGTTGGGTAAGGTTGAAGTCATGTCGAAGGTTGAACACGGCTTTGGTATTTGAGTTGAGTTCAACTACTATACAAACAAGGTAGGTCAATGAATGGAGGAATGTAATACATAATAGATGACAAACCTATTAATCATCGAAGCAAGGGTTCATTGAGCTCAAATGTGAATGGTTGACGATGGGTTGAAATAGATTGGCTATTAAACCGCGCATCATCAGTCAAATGAATCTAGGATATAATACCCACATACCGGAGTTCAAATGGGCATAGTAACACCCTCTTGAAGGGATTGAACGACATTAAACAAAGTTTTGAACCTGAATATCTTTAACAAGATCAGTTTGAAAATTACCGCAAAAATCGAACACGGACATACCTAGATTCACACTAACACAGTTTCGGTCTCTCAAGGACTACACTGGGATAGAACTATAGAGTATCATCTGTTCAAGTCGACCTGGATCGAACGGCTACACCACCAATTTGTCGCCATTCAGAATTGAGCTCAGGTCAAAACTGGGTGGGTACCATATAGTCGGACATGTCTGCCCCAGGTGGAGGTCACCTGTGCTCAACGTGAACAACACCACGTTGCGACCAGCTGGCATCTTCATCCTGGCCAGCGTCCTGCTCACGTCGAGTACATCGCTTCTTTCGCCCGCCGCCATCAAGTCAGTGCATATTGAAATAGACGAGAGCACTAGCGGCGCACCGGTAAATGGGTTACATGTTCAGGAGAGTAATATCTGGCGTCCAATTGGTACCCTGTATCCTTGCGTCCCTGAAAAGTTGAAGATCTGTCAACAAAAGAGACAATCTCCAAATTCTAAGACTCAATCAAGTCTTGTGTGTTTTACATTTCGGTAATATCTAGTGGCCCAGAGTTAAGTCGGGATTATCTTTGGAGGTGACGATGTATGCTGAAAACAAGATCCAGGAGGACGACGCCGATCGCGGCCGGACACGTTCGCAGGAAGGATGGTCGATGACTGGTGGTCTGTGCGCAGAGATGGGATCATTGGGATCAAATATGACACGTTAGACAGGTTGATTGCCATTGTCTTCCTTTCCTTCCCGTCACCTTCCCCGCCGTCTTCCTTGTCCCAGTGTCGTGCCTTCCTCGCCGACGCCGGACGCTGCCTCCATGGAGCCAAGCGAAAGTGACCTGTCCTCAATGCTACCCCTCAAGCCGCCAGAAATCTCACCAAGTTTTTTTCCGAGCCACTCAAGGGGGTGTTAATTCAAGAATTTTTACACACCCTCAAATTCTGACGTGGTTTATCGGAAAAGGGTGTTTATTCAAAAGAACACAGAAAAAATGTGTAGCTGCTGGGGAAGGACAATTAAGTGTACTGTATGCTCACGAACCACAAAAATCATGCATTTAGGGCTGAAGCTGTTCCAAATCCTACTAACCTTTGACCGCGTGGGACATCAAAAACGTCCTAAAAAGGAGAATCACGGCAACGGGGGAGGGGGGGTCCGGCCAGACCTCTGAAAAAAAAGTTTCGAGGTCGGGTCTGGATTTCGCGAATCCGAATCCCCTTGGAGCCACTCGTCGCACGGCGCATGCCACCCGTTTCTGTGTCGCCGAGGACAGTGTCATGCGCATTCTCAACGCCGTCTTTCGCTCCACACATCAGCACTACACAGTGCCGTGGTCTCGTCCCAAGCCGCTTCACCAAGTTTTTCCGCCAAGTTTGTCCGAGGGAGTGCCACCGCTCCTCGCCCAACGTCGAAACCAGCTCTACTCCTCGGGAAATCAACTTTCATAAGCCACAACATGAGAAGTCGTGCCATGCCGCAAGGAGTCCGCAGGCCTAGATCACTGCGCAAATCGGGCCAATGCCCTTCCCTCGATAGCATCTCAGATCGGATGCCCGTCCCTCAATAGTATACCTGTGTTGCCCTCAATCTCTTGCTTCAATCCTTCAACTTCAAACATCTCAACGTCGCGCAACTCAAGGCACGGCAGCACCACATCCACAATCATAATCATCAAGTGTTCGTGTTCTCAAGGGTGTCAAATGTTCTCGAGGGTGGGTAGCAAGCACATCACTGCAGATTCAGGCCAGCGACGTGCAAGGACGGGCCGGTCAAGTGAGTGATATATACCGTTACGATCCTCTCCACCCTACCTATATTTTCTGTATCGTTCCATGTTCCTCCATATATCCCAGAATCCTTATCGACCTCTGTAATGTATTCCCATAGAATTCATCATTGTTTTTTCACCATGCTATGATGGGTCAAGGATGAGGCGGAGGACAGAAACAACAACACAGATTCTGGATGAGTTTGGACTACAATACCATGTGAATTCACACATGTCTGCCAGATGCAATGGCCACACTGTGAAATGATTCCTGGGCAAACATGGCACCGATGTGAGCGACACATGGTATTCACGTGAGTTTCGGACGCGAGTGCGATGTGCCTTCCACGTGGCCGACACGTCGCAGAAAATTGGTGGTGTAAAGTCCAATCAATGCCCCAATGAAAAAAAACACAAGCTAACACAGAGAGGGCACCAGAAACAAGATCAGAGTCCTCAAAGTCCTGCTTCAACCCATGGATGGAAAATATCAAGCTGAAAGATTGATCCAAGCCAGAAAGAAAGTATGAGAGGTAAATGAAGCCAGACTTTGATGCCTTTGAACCGAAGTCTCGTATGAAACCAAGCGCTCGAAGAGGAATGAAATATCATGAGAACGCCAGACACCCGAAAACTCGATGCTGCCGGATCGGCGTACATTACGATGGCGCCCAGGCCACGAGAGAGTGAATCAACGGCATGATTCAATGTGTCGGGATGAGAACATTGAGGCAAATTAGAAAATAGTTGAAATGATCGAACCTGGAAGTAACCACGCCATGGGTCGTGAATTGAACGATGACATTGCTTCGAGGGCTTCAACGCCTCAATGGGATACAAAGCTCAAAGGTCACAATACACCGAGCCAGCATTCCCAGGCCACATACCTGGGGCAAATTCACCGCCAAGCTTCAAGCCCGATTTAACCGGTCAGCCGAAATACATGATTTTTGCTGATCGAGCTCTATGGCTAATTGCAGGTGAATTAGCCTGCCATTTCCGGCATACTTACAAGTCAAACGGTCAAGAACTGAGTGAGCAATGGGTAATTCTTTGAAAAGCTCTCAAAATAGAAAAGAAATCAATCCACGCCTTTGGTACTGTCGTTGCCTGTAAGGCACCAATGTGATAGGACTATCACTTCAGGGCAGAAGGCAGAAGCAATAGTAGTAGTGTTTCGGAACAGGTTGGAGATTGGGGTGGATAAGGTGTATTGGGGAGGTCCCAATGTGACTCCCTGAATTGACTCCAGTGATTTCAAGGACACAGATTAATCTTTGACACAAGTTCACGTGACTTAAGATTAATCCTAGGCACATTTTCACGTAGCGAAGCAATACATTTAATCTCCACTATGGTACGGATAATCCCAACAGCCCGACTTAATCCCGTACTTACGCCACAATAATCCCGACCGCAAAATCCTATCCAACCCTCCTGTTCAATCTAGCCTGACCGCGAAGTAATCCTGGCTGTAAGATAATCTTGAGCGTGATATAATCCTGAGCACGAAATAGTCTTGACCACAAAATAATCACTTAAGATTAATCCTAGGCACATTTAATCTCCACTATGGTACAGATAATCCCAACAGCCCGATTTAATCCCATACTTATGCCCCAATAATCCTGGCTGCAAAATCCTATCCAACCCGCCTATTCAATCTAGCCCGACCGCGAAGTAATCCTGGCTGCAAAATAATCTTGAGTGTGATATAATCCTGAGCACAATATTAATATCATCTTGCGCATGATATAATCCTAAGCGCAAGATAATCTTGAGCGCGAAATAATCCTGGGCACGAAATAATCTTGACCACAAAATAATCCTAAGTGTTGGGTATACTGCTTGAAGGGCCGAGCTTCCCACTTCCTTTCTACCTGTGGGGGTGTTTTCTCCTACACAATCCCGCTGTTATGTCTGCAAGGCCGAACTGGAAATTCGGACCTCGGACCCTTTGGGTTGTACCCGATCGACTCGGCTTCCGACGGCCTCGGCCGAGGAACACTGGGTGTAAGCTACCATTTGCGGGCCCCGCAAGTGAAAGTGAATTGTATGCAAATTTAGAATTTGCATCTTATTTGTGTCATATTTACGGGGTCTGCAAATTTGAAATTTGCGGACCTCGCAAATTGGGGCCAAACAAACTGAAAAAGGCAATTTTTGTTTGATATCTCAACATCTGAGCATCTGGAGCTCTTGGCATTCCTGTCAAGGTTAGAAGGGAATATAGTAATCTAGCTTACCTCACTCGGACTTTCCGGAGCACCATTCCAACGCCCGGGGGTTTCCGAATGAGCTAATGGTGGTGATGTGGCAGCTGCAAGATTTGAACCGGGGACAAAAGGATTACACAAGCTCAAAGAATGGTGTGTCTCTTACCACTGAGGCAGGAAACCTGGTTTGTCTAGCTGCAAAAGGCAAGTAATAGAACAGAAATTAGAATCACCATGTAAGTGCATGCATTCGAATTCTTTGGTGCATCTCCACTTATGGCAAGAGGTCACATGCAGCCAGGATTCATCCTGGGTGCATGTGATCTGGGATTGTGGTACCCCAATGATTGAAGTCCTGAACAGTGGGGATGTGCACCACTGTAACAGTAATGTTCACTTGGGTCTGTGTTAGTGGAAATGTTGTCCTAGGTTCAAAAACAACATACTGATGTGAGGCATTGAGGAGAGAAATTATGTATGTACTCATCCTATCCAAAAGGAAAACATTTATTGCCTTTCATAGGTGTTTATTGCACATTGGTGTTCCCAGCCAGTACCCTGTGATGCTAAGATGTCAAGATATTAAAGTGTTATTTGCCTTTTTAGGATTGTTTAGCCAGCTGATTTACTTCCAATTTGCGGGGTCCACAAATTTCAAGTTTGCGGACCCCGCAAATGATGTGCAAATGATAAGCTAAATTTGCTTACAATTTGCAGGGCCCGCAAATGGTGGTATGCACCCAGTGTGATTGATCGGGTGGAGGTGGAGCTCGAGGAGAAATAAATAAATGTATAATACTTGTATTTTGTCGATTTTCTTGGAGCCCGTAGGGCTATAAAATATGAATAGTGATTTTTTAATCCAAAGGATTGAACTTGAGTGAGCTATAAGTTGAAGAACGTGAGCCGAGGTGTTTCGGGTGAAGGTGAGTCGTCTCGGAGGATTCACGTCGCCTTGGAAGTGACTTCACGCACAATCCAATGGTCGGGAAAGTCGTATACGACCGGTGTGACCACTTATTGGTACTGAATGGTCTTGGTAACTCTGGTAGATCATTTATCGGATCGTCAGAAGATTTTTTGGAAATGAGCGAGAGTCCCCTAGCAAGGTTCGGATAAACTGGGGAATTTCTCAATGTGCCCAAGAAGTATTCAGAAAGGGATGGGTGATTGGGTAGAAGATCAGGGTGATATATGAATGGCCAAGATCCGGTTGCGCATAGGGATTGGACCTGGAATTTGACTGATTATTCACCATCATGTGGGAATTTGCTGAGTCACCAAGGGCACCGAATCTGATTGGTCTCGCCATGTGTTCCGAGACAACTCAGGGCTTCGGAGATGCCCGAATACTCTCGGATAATGGATCGGGTAATCCTGGGTGAAATGCAAAGCAACCCATAGGTGAACGAGGGTAGGCGAACTGCTAGCGAGATGCCCAGTGCAGGGATGTTGACACAGAGCCTGCTGGTCAACGTGATGAATCGACCAAAGGTTTAGCTCAACGTATGCACAGAGGACTGTCCTGAATTTGTGGTTCTTCCTCCAAGACCTCTACAAATCCACAATGCCCCATTTTAGACTAGTCACGTGGGGCAACCACATTTGTATGCCCCGTACCTTAGGACTGGAGTTGGTGCAAGTATCACTATCGGCAATCACCCACTGGCAAGACTAGCTTTCAAGAAGCTAAGGATCATGCATTTTAGATGCATGCCCTCCTGAGGTTATTCAACACGTTATTCAATGCTCTTGGCATTTCATGAGTGCTTACCGGATCGGGCTGACCGGCAGACTTGCAGCATGGGTTGTTCGCGGGCAGAATTCCCACAGACAGGTTTCAGCAACAACCTTCAAGAATTTGGAGGAGGCTGGGATGCGTAAATAGTATTTTTGCATGTCTACATAACATATAATTATGTTGGTGCCATCCTATATGGCTACAGAGGTACACACAATTTTGTTCAAACCTGTCCAAAATTTCGCCGACCCTTATTTGTCATGGGAAAATTCTGAAAACTTGGTTTTGGGGGTATTTCGGCCCTTTGAATCTGATTCTGAACTCAGATTTGCCAAAATTTTACTCAAAAACTCAGGATCACGGTTGTTGGGTTTGATTGTCCGCAATTGTATTCCTGGGCTGCCCATTCGTCTTGTTCTGTTGCCTGGCCGCTGAATTATTAATGCTCATGATTCTTCCAGTTCTTGACCCTCGGCTTTCGTATGAAGGGCTCTGAGCAGATTACTCCAACGACAAGGAACTCATGGAGATCCTCAACCGATCCAAAGAAGACTTGCAGCTACATTTCGACTTATACTACGAAAAAATTGACAATAACGACTTCAGCATGTCAGAACCTGCACCAGCGTAATCTGAATCCCGGTGAAGTTCAACATCTTTGGTCGATATAGCCAAAAAAAGGCTTCCAGTGACACGCTGACCAACGAACTGGCCGAATACTTCCGGGTTACCAGTGTTGCTGAACCATTTGAAGGCACTGATCCTCTTCGATGGTGGTTTGCACGGTGTGATAAATTCCCAAACTTGTATCGGCTTGTGTGCAACGTGCTTTGCATTCCAGATATCTGACATTCTCTGTAAAGATTTCGGGATGCTGGACTCACATCTAATATCTCAGGGTCTGCTGTCGCAGCCGAACACATATTTTCCGGTGGCCGTGATACAATCGGTCTCCGACGTGCCAGTTTGAAGGCCGAGACAATTCAAATGGTAATGTTTGTCAAGGCGTGCTTGCGTTTGGAAAGGGAAGCAAGAAAGCGCAAAGTAATTATAATAGACTAGCTCCCTGAGTACTGTTTTATTGATATGTTTAACTATGTGAAGTGACCGAACCAATGGAGGCTTGGAATTATCGAAATTGTATACCTGTTGTTGGCCGTTACGGGTGTGACGGCTGGGACCCGTCCGTCAGGACCTCAACATTCACCTGTTGACGGCCGGGTAACCCCGTCCCGTTCCCACTGACGGCCGTTCTGGTGACGGCCGTCACCGTCAGACCTGCGGCCCAGAGCCCTAGACATTGAGTTTCATCAAGACTTGAAGGTGTCATGTTTTGCTGATTTTTGCTTCACCAAGTGCCGGAACCGCAGAAAGTTGAGGGTAGCACTTGTTACCAAAGACTGCGAGGTCTAGTTGAGGATCAACGGCGAAAGACGAGAGGTGTGGTGGGCAGAAGTGCAGAGAGCTGTGTGTGGCTGTGCGACATAAATTATGCCCGATTGGGCTTATTAAGTCCTCGGGGCACCGCCCCAGAGTCTTCTACGGGTGCATCACTGTGGCGCTCAAAGTACCCGTTGACATTTGGAGATGCACGGGCCACGAGGTGTTCAACTTCAGTCCAGTCTGGGTTTTCATCTTGTTGAGCCCCGAACTTCTTCCTGGAAGCACGGAAATTCCCCGCAAAAATGGCCTGAATTGGCTTTAATGTTGAAGAGACTGCGTGGGGACCCCGAGCTCAGCGATGCCGACGGGAATCTACGGTCTTGAAGGAGGGGTTGGTCGCTCTCAAGCCACCTCAGGTATGGAATAAAGAACGAAGAGTATGTAGCGGAAACACTCCAGGAAATGTGAGGTCCAAGCGATGCCCAAGAAGCCCGAGGATCCGCTCCTGCTCGAGACTCAACGAAAGCGCAGAGTCCGGATTGTACTTGATAACCTTTATCTAGGACACTGCCTTTCTACCAAGTCCGGGTAGTACATATCTGCTCTTCTTACGCCGAGAGAAGTATCCCCTGAGCTAGGATAAATTTAGACTCGTTATCTCAAAGTTAAACACATATGTATATTGGGATGGAATAGGCCATTCAAGCACTCCATTGCGTAGTGACGTACCAGTTGACGGCACAAGCAATGTAAACTATAACTGAGTCAAGCAGCAAGACAGGAGGGAAGGAAATGCAGGAACTCTAAGTGAGAGGGAAATGCGATGAAATAAATAGATGCCAAGGGGTGGGGGTAGTGTGTGGCGGCGTTAGGAGCTGAGAAATGGGATAAAGCGCGAGCCGCCGGTGCGGAGCGAGCAGAACGGTGGCGGAAGTGAATAGTGAACCGTGGGAACGTTACTGGCGATCTCGGTGTTGTTCAATTTAAGGACGCGGGCTGCGCGCGAGCTGCGAGGCGCGTCAGTAGGAATGCACATGATGTATGAGGTATGAATTTCCCTGCTGTTCAACAGGCGTTGGCGAAGCTGCCGAAATGTACCTAATGCTTGACATGAGAAGTTCGAGGCTGCAACGTTACTTGGCCTGAAATAAACCACACCAAATCATAAATCTGCCCATAGCTGTCGAATAAGCCTCCTGCGTTGATTCCACTGAAACTAGTGGGAGGAGGTCGAGCCGCTGTCGGGTGGCTATCCAGGTGGCAGGTATTTTATTAGCGGGTCAAAATTATCGAAAATACCTGTCGTACCTGGAAATGAGATCATCATCCCACTGGGATTGCAATGAGCTGTCATCCCACTGTGCTCCTTCGTTCAGGCCCGGCCTAGATTTCGGAAGCCAAGAAGAGGTCGACGCTGCATCGCACAACTTGACTTTGGGTACGTCGAGATTTCAACCAAAGTCGAAGATATTGAATGATTTTTTACGCACCAGGAGGCAGAGGAGCGGCTGTGAGTGCGAAAATGTGGGGTCCATTAATGGTGCGGAGGACGGGCCATAATGAACTGCAACGGCATAGCGTAAGTCTGCCGCAGGCCGCGCGCAACGCCAACCTAAGGCTACGGGGCAATGTGAACGATGGATTTCCACCGGGCATTGAGGCCGAATGAGCCAGTGGCGCCGGGCTGCAGGCCAGTGAGTTTGTCGAACTAGAAAAGGTTGAGGGGGGTATACCGTGGGTGTATTTCATCCGCCATCCTCAAAAGCACGGGTTAAACTGGGACCCATCCATTGCACCTTGATTTCACCTGCAAATAAAACCCTGTCATTACGGCGCTGGACGACGGGGCGGACAACGAACCTGTGTATTGCGTGGGGGGCAAGACGAGATGGTGGTGGGAGAGGACAGAATCGATGCGCGCATCAGTTGATTCCGGAAGGATTGGCCGATTTGGGATATCTGACAAACTTTCATGTCTACCTGACAAACTTGCCTCAAATTTGGAGATACATCTGACAAGTTTCTCATTCGCTCTTTTTGATCTGACGAACTTTTGCCATCAACTGACGAAGATCCTCCATCAAGTGACGAAAATCCGCATCTAACGAAGTGACGAGGTACTATACGACTCGAACATGTCTATAGACAAAATCACGTAAGAGACATCCCGCCAAAGGCAATTGGAGACTTACAAAACCATGTGTGTACAAAAGACGCGACTGCGAGCGCGATGAAGACATACACCCTGCCTCCCCAGTTTTGACTGAAGAGACTTCGCGCTATTAACAAGAAGAGGCCCGCGATGATTGAAAAGTAGGAGCAAAAGATGCCGACCGCTACGACCTCCGAGATCTGCATCGGACGCGCTGCCAGCTGGCTGTCAGTAGGCGGGGCGGGAAGGGCAAGCTTGAAGGCCGATCAAAGCCGACTGGCGGAGAGATCAATGATCCCATCACTTCTCCCTTGTCTCTCTTCCATGTCGTTCAACCTCAAAATCGCAAATCAAGTTCCTGTGGGCATCATTGAACCCTTCAGAAGCAACCTGAATGGACATTTATTACCACCGCATTTACCCTCGTCCGCCAGCTGGACGAAGAAAACCACTACTCAAGTTGCGGCCAAACCAGAATTTCTCGACTTATACCACGAAAGAAATACTCGGACGAATTGTGTTTACATGGACGCAAATGAATCGGAAAACTATACACGCGACGGTATCACTCCCAGGCACTTGTTTGTTTGAAGGTAAATATACGGTCGGCTGTCTCCGTTCGCAAACTTACGGCTGACGGGATTTAGAACGACCATTCCAAATGACATGAAATTCCCGGTCGATCCAGCGGGACCGTCGGTCTAGAAAAGTGTCAGTTTCATTCTTATATTTCACTCACAGAAAAGGCTACCTCAATGTACAGGGTGTTAGGACCCGGTGAAGTTATTCAAACGGAATTCTTCGTCGTCTACGCGAAGCCATGCAATGTGCGTTGTTCGTATTGCGGACAAAGGACCAGTGTGACTCCTGCTCTGTTGTGTTCATAATGAATGAACCTCAGCATAATACATGCTAACCTGTTCCATTGGGCAAACACTTCATTTAAACACATCTCATTCTATTCTTGGATCTGTTGTTTCCGTCGAGTTCACTGACCAGTGGCGCCAAATAGAGGTTGGTCGGTAGTGTTGTATCCAACGCTCGGAAGATCGAGGAGAGTGGCAATTCCTAGATTGGCCCAAGTTGCCTCATCACCGATTCCACTGTACATCAGTATCGTCGGTGTTCCAACAATTCCATCGGACAGCACGATCTCTTTCGTAGTGTTTGCCGTGAACAAGGCTCCTCCTATCTTTTTGTAAGCGACTGTGTTGAGGTACAAATGGGATTCTTTACCCTGCATGAATTGTATGCCTTCAAACTGAACTTTCCTGTCGAGATGGGCAGGATTGACGAGCTTTGAAACTTGCATATGCAGCAGAACATAAAGATTCGGGCGGTCAATGAATTCTGGCCCTAGATAGGATGCTGCGAAACTGCTCCGCGCTCCGCTTTAGATGGTAGATTGCAACCAACCTATCCCACTCCAGAACATTTTTCGGCGTGCCCCATATTTTGGAAAATAAAGACCACTCACAGTGGCTTGCCGGAATTCATGTTCAAACTGAACGGCCAATCCTCAGACAGCTGAACTGCAGCCGCAAGGACATGATTCTAAATGTCGTCCAGGAAAATCCGTTGAGGCTAACCACATTGATTTTTGTCGCACTGTATACAGTCGGGTCGAGTTGGCCGAGCGTTTCGTGATGGTCCACGGGCGGAGTCCATTTTCGTTCTGGGGGCATAAATTGCGTGTGAGGGTCAATAGACATTGTATGTACCTTGAGGAAATACGACAACAAACAATCCCAAGTCCAACCCGAATCCCCGGTCACAGCAGCAAAGTGATTGTAGTCATCTACCGACCCGCGGGTGTAGACCATCCTGTTATGTGAGGTGCATCCTCGAAGGATATGCACTTTAAATATATTTGGTCTTCCCCCAGTCACGACGCAATGATTGACCTCTTTGAACGTCAATAGAACAACTGTTTAACCCCGGCTGCGGAATTGAAGTGTAGTCTACAAAAGTTCATTCGATCAAGAACGACATCTTCCCAGCAACGTTGACTCGGGTTGTAGCCAAATAGCCCCAAGTGCGACGCGTCAACGGAGGTAACGTGACCGTATGACTGCCTACCAAGTTTGTTTGAAGTTTTTCACGAACCGAGCAGTGGATCCTTCTTACATCTTTTCTGAGGCCATAAACAGGTTGAGTCTCGGCCCTCGGGCTTTGCTGGATTTTCTTCGGGCTTCAAAATAAAGAACTCGTCAACACTTTTCTTGCGCTTTTCGGTTCTAACATGTACATGCAGCTCAAATTCAGCATGGGTTTACACCTGAACTGTCCATATCACAGCTTGAGCCTGGAGACCGTCCAGGATTAAGCCCGAATCTCCCTCCCCTCGCTCTCACTCTGCTTGTAAATAGGGGCCCCATCATCGACTGTTTGCCCCATGCCTCGAGCGCACTGCATAATTTTGGAAAATCTGGTGGAATATCAAAGACAGATCTAGATGTATTTGGATAGACCATCAGACCTACACAGCAGAAGAAAAGATGAACAGTATTCAATGAGAGCAAAAGTTCCCAAGACCCCGAATGTATAAAGCCTGCAAGGATCCCACCTGACACAACCCTTTCCCATCATGCCTCGTCAACAATCCATAATGGAAGTCCGCTTGGAGAATATCTCAAAGTGTGTTGCCGTCACGGTTAACACACTCGACATCCTAGTCAACACCTTGAAGATCCCTGGGCTGGAAGCCATGGTAGATACCACACAGTCGCTTTTGAAATTTGTTCAGGTATATTCCCAAAATGAATTGACCAGTATGGCTCTCAGATGTTGCCCTAGACTATCAAACAAGACAAAAATGAGTGTGCTGAGTTGATGGAGCAGACTCACAACATTCTCAATGCAATCATTGGTGTCTATGTCAAGTCAGACACCGGTATCGAACTACCACCCAGCACATTGCATGAAATTTCAAATTTCACTCAGTAACCCTCCACTCCTATACACATGCACAGGGCTCACACAACACATTTAGGACCCTCCACATGATTCATACATTTATTGAGGCCCAGCAAAGTGGCAGTAAAGTCAAGAAGTTTTTCCGACAGGGGGAATTAAATGGGCTACTGAAGGATTGCAAGAAGGGATTGCAAGAGGGAATCAAGTTCTTTCAGGTGGACACTTTGCACATCCAAGCAGATTGACACACCCACTCAACCTGGTTGGCAGATTAAATCCTCAGATATCATGTCCACTGCTAGAGAAATGGAAGAACAGGCCCAGATCAGACATCAGGAGGTGCTGAATGCAATTGAGACGATATCCAGTTCAGACTCAGCATCATCTGTACGTGAGGATATTTGTTGATAAGAGCGATAATAACGGACACGCAGATTAGCAGGATGTATTCTGGTTCATATGCAAGGTGATCCCCAATAACCCTGGTCCTTTTGTGTCAATGCTCATGGACATCATAGCTCCAACTCTATCTCAATGCTGCCAGCAGAACCCAAAATATTCCATGGCCGTGAATCAGAGCTTGCTGATATCCTCAATCATTTCAGGGAATGCACCCCGAGGATAGCTATTCTAGGTGCAGGGGGCATGGGAAAGACCAGTTTGGCACAAGCTGTCTTACACCATGAAGAAATTGTGATCAAATACCAGGGAAATCGGTTCTTTGTTGTGTGTGACACTGCAGCAAGCAAGGTGGAACTTGCAGGTCTCATTGGGGCTCATCTCGGCATGAAACCTGGGAAAGACTTGACTCAAGCAGTGCTCTTCCGTCTCTCAGAGGGGCCACCCACTTTGCTGATTCTTGATAACCTCGAGACTGTCTGGGAGCCAGCAGAATCTCGCAAAGAAGTTGAGGAGTTTCTATCCCTGCTCACAGATATAATTAGTCTTGCGTTGATGGTGTGTATTCTCATTCTTCTTGTGTACTTGTTTTGCTCATGAAGTCCAAGATTACAATGCGAGGAGCAGAAAGACCCTCCAAAGTGCAATGGACACGGCCATTCCTGCCTTCTCTGGAGCCCTTGGCACAAGAGGCTGCACGCAAGGTGTTTGTTGCTATTGCAGAAGATAGACACCCAATGGAGGAAATCGACCAAGTCTTGAGCCTTACAGACAATATGCCACTTTCAATCAACCTTCTTGCTCATGCAGTAGATGTGGAGGGCACCACTGCAATCTTGTCACGCTGGCAGAGGGAGCATACCGCAGTCATCTCAGAGGGATATGACCGAAGATCCAATCTCGAATCATCTATCTTGCTTTCCCTTGAAAGTCCTAGAATCACGTCCACACCTCACTCCCAGGAGCTTCTGAGTCTCTTGTCGATCCTTCCAGATGGGCTCTCAGATGTAGAACTGAAGCAAAGCAAATTTGCAATTCAGGATATCCTTGATTGCAAAAGGGCTTTGCTTCGTACTTCGTTGGCCTATGCTGATGGAAATAAACGGCTCAAGGCTCTGGTACCAATCAGAGAATACATGGCAAAATTTCAGCCACCAACAGATGAAATCATCAGACCACTTTTCAAACACTTCCAGGAGCTCCTCCAAGTGTATTTAGCTGATATGGGGAAACAATCATCAGCCCTCTATATTGAACGACTGACTTCAAATTACACCAATATTCAGAACATTATCCAGAATGGACTATACCCGAGGCATCCAGATCTAGCAGATAGCATCTCCTGCACATCTCATTTCATCCGATTCCATCTCACCATTGCCAAAGGTGCAACACCTCTAGTGAACAAGGTACTCGCCCTCCTCCAACACTCAGAGGACCATCAGACCAAAGCATCTTTCACTGTTAGGTTATTTGGTAACCATGGAACCTATTCAATCCCCCATCCCGAGGCACTGATTGCTCAGACTTTTGAGTGGTTGAAGACCTTGGATGATCCTGATTTGGAAGGTATGTTCACTTTCTCTGTTTAACCATGATGGGTACTGACAAAGATACCGTAGCCACCTTTTACACTAATTTAGGCTACCATTACTCAGAGCTTGATATTCCCGCAGCTCTAAAGTATTGTCAAATGGGCCTCTCCTTGGCCAAGTCACATGGAAACATCTTGAGACAAGCTGCAGCCTTGTATCGCCTTTCATGGATTAAATGGCAAACTGGTGACTATATCACTGGCCGGACCTATGCACAGGAGGCACAGAGACTTGCAAAGATGTCTGGGGATTTAAAAAGAGAGGCAGGAGGACTATACACTGAGGCTTTGTGCTGCCAAATGTTGGGTGATTATCGTGAATGCATCTTTCTTGTCAAAAGGGCCAGTGCTCTCCTAGAGCTGTGTGGTCTGTCCCAGGGGGGCTTGAATTATGATCTGATGAACTGCCAGGCAGAAGTTCATGCATGCAAATCAGAGTATGCTGATGCTCATAACCTCTGGGGGCAACTCCGACAGACCTATCAGGGGGGGATGTTGTATTATGAGGGTCTTTCCTTGGTGAATATTGCTGAAGTTGAGGTCCCCATGGGAGTTTCATGTGAGGTGATCCAGGAGAAAATATATGCATCACAAACCATTTTCAACAAAATTGGAGGACAAAAGATCGGGCTGATTGCCTGTGACATGATTCAAGCTGATCTGAATCTCAGAGAAGGAGATATGTCATGCTCCCTGTTTTACAAATGTCTCAAAGCTGGGTTGGGAGGGTTTTCTCAGATAGTAAGTTACTGTCTGGAGAGACTGGCAGATGTTACTCGCTGGAGCCCACACCATGATCCTTCATGGAGTATAATCCTACTTGCACACTCTCTTAGGGCAAAGGAGAAGCTCGGAATTTACAAGGCTTTGCAATTCATTGGAGATGTCCACCTTATGCAGAACGATGAACTCACCGCTGTCAGCCTGTTCACTCTCGCCTTGGAAGGATTTACCTACATGGATGTTCACCGCAGCAGAGCAGAATGCATGACCCAACTCGGGGACATAGCCAAAAAGAATGGGGATTTGCTGAAGGCACTGGAACTGTGGGAAACTGCAAAGCCACTCTTTGAGCGCTCGTCGCAAGTCAAGAGAGTTCAGGATATTGATGAGAGGGTTAGTAGTATCAGTGAGGAGACAAAAGAGCAGCACCGAAAGAATTTGGCTCAGTTGGCCGAGCTAAATGTTCCTGCAGGGAAGGTGGAGGAACTGGATAGTGATACTGAAGAGCTTGGGTTGGAGGAAGAACAGGTCAAGTTGATTGTAGTCTGAGTTTCGAACCATTATATGCAGTCCTAGCCCATTTTGTTTTATGTACCTCCTGTGTTATTTATTTGAAAATCTATTTATTTAAATAAGGTGATTTGAAAGCGAGTGGAAAGCAACCGTGGGAGCGCCAGCACTATTCACATCGCGGCCACGTTTGTGACTTTACGCATTTCCACTGTACTCTCACCCAACGTGTTTTGTTATTCCACCTCATGCTCACCTGGTGCCGCGGAAACGTTCAAATCGAGACCAATACAGAAGCCAAAGCTGTGCAGACAACCCTCGCAATCGGGTGGAGAACCCACTGGGACGTTTGAAGGCTCAAAAGAAAAATATGAGATGCACGGCCAAGGGGGGGCATTTTTTTTTTTCAGAGGACATAGCACCATTTTTTTCACATTCCGCTGATTTTTGGGTGACTACCCCCTACCCCCCAACATTTTATGTCTTGTTCCATGATTTTCAGCTTCCCAGAATCCACCTCCTACATTCATGTTTCCCACGCTCTTTTGCCTCATCCAAATACACTCGTTCCCGTGAAGTTTATCCAGTCGGTGTCGGAATGCATTGCCGTTTGTGGCATTGGCCACAATTGGCCACGGAAGGCCTGCAATGTGTAGACAGGATGTTGTGCAAAGTGTCGGGGCGGCGTATAAAGTATAAATGCCAAAGTATCAGCCTGATCATTTTCGAGGGTGGCAGGTTAGATCCGGGGTGGAACATTTCAGAAGGTTGGTTTGTGCTCTTATATACTCCGGATGCTGGCACCTTGCACTAGAAAGGAATTCTTGGTGTTCCATCGTTGAACAGAAATGGTGGGTGAGGTTCTGAAAGCCACCAACTACACATAAAAAGCAATTATGAACTTGCATTGTTCACTAGACACACCACGGGTGCTTTCAACATGTTTTGACACGTGTTGACACGGTCAACTGTGGAGAAACTCGCGCGAAAATGCACGGAACAATTGTTTTTCTTTTTGCCGAGAATAAAATTTTAAATATACCAGATCTCGGGCACCCACCCACCCCACCCCACCCCGGCCTCGTCCTTCAAATTTCAATCCCACGCCCCCTTGCGCACGTCTTGCGAATAATCAATCAAATACAGTATGGGTTTACCTCAGCTGTCTCCATGGCAAGGCGAGGGCCACCCCGAATGGCATACTTCCATCTCACAACCCAATTATTGACACCATTGTGAAATCTCCCCCTCATGCGCAGGTCCCTGCCCGTGTTCCCTCACTCACCTCCCGGCTTCTTCTCTCCCCGCTCTCGCTCTAATTAGAAACAGGGGCATCACGGCCCGGCTCCCCGGTCCGAGGAACACAGGTCAACACAGCCACCAATAGTGGCACGATCGTGACTTCTCGTTCTTCAAGCCATTTCGACGCTGATGAACGACGACCTCGGGCTCGACCCCAGCGACCCTCTCAACCTCCTCCTCCACAACCCTTCCAGCACAACATGCACCAAACAGATGACGACTCGAGCCCCAGCGTCGGCACCCCCAGACTGGAATTCACTCAGCAGCATGTGGCCCCAGAGGACAAGATGGACGTCATTCCCAGTTCACAAGCATGGACCTCGGCATCGGAATGGGCATCGCCACGACCGACTTTGGCCTCTTCAACCCCTTCCAATTCACATTCGTGGTCTCGTCCCCGCTGTCCTTGTCCTTGTCCGAGAGCGGCGGCAGCACCGCCCCCCGCCATGGATGCGCGCCGCGTCCGTCGACACAGGCTATTCCGCCTCCAGCGACAACCCCACCGCAGAACTTGCCAACCGCGTCCAGGAACGCCGGCGTCGTCCTCACCGTGCAGATCGGGTCCGAGCCCCAATACCAGCCGCACCAGCCCTCGGCTTTTACCGCCTCGCCTGCCCCATCGTACCCAACACCCAACACCGCCGCATCCGCGTTCACCACCGCACCTGTCGCCCTGAGTGCACCACCCACCCTCGCAACACAATCGCGGCCAAAGACCTCCCACACGACCATCGAGCGCCGGTACCGCACTAACCTCAATGCGCGCATCCAGTCGTTGCGCCAGGCCGTCCACGCACTCCACGTCGTCGACAGGACGGCCGCGATCAAGGCGGGCGAGCCATATCCCGGTATGCTTTCCTCCTCTACTCTAACTAACAACAAACTAAACTGTTTTATTTTTTTTTCAAGGCGGCGACGCCTCAGACCCGGAAGCCCACATCGACGTGCACGGCTTCATCGACGGCATCAAGATCGCGCGCAAGTGCTCAAAGGCGAACGTCCTCAGCAAGGCGGTCAAATACATTCGTGTGCTCAAGAACCGCGAGAAGCGCCTCATGCGCGAGCTCGAGGGGCTCAAGACCCTGCTTCGCGGGCCGGTCGGCGGGACGGAGCTTCTGGGCGAGTGGGAGCGCGAGTGGGTGGGGATGTTTAGCAGGGGGGAGCGCGACGAGGTCGGCGTCGAGGACGGGGCCAATGCGAACGAGGACGACGCGAAGGACAACGAGGAGGGGGAGAGCGACGACGAGGGCGGAGCGGGGAGGAAGCGGAAGAAGGCCAAGGTGGAGCCGGCGCTGAAGGTGAAGGTGGAGAAGAAGGAGCACGGAAGGCCGTGCTCCTCCCTGTCCGACTGCGGGCACAAGGTGCGTCTCCCGCACCCATCTCCTTCCCTACTCACACACTACAGCCCACCATACACGTCACACTCAGTGTACGCGACGTGCACGTTGTCAGCGTCGGTTGGCGCGGGATTGGTGGGAAAGGGAAGGAAGGTGCGTACCTCCTCTGTTTTCTTTTTCTTTTTCCTGCCCCATCTCCCTCCCTCTCGTTCCCCGCCCATGTTCTCGTTCCCCTCAGATCCCCCGCCATCACGTCACCGCCGCGCACCCCTCCACGGGGGATGCGCATGCCGCATGCGCGCCCTGCACGCTGTGCTCGTCCCCATCTCCCTCGTCTTTGCCTTCACCCTCCCTCCCCATGCCATCCCCCCCGTTCCCCGCCCTCGTGCGCAATGCCACACTGCCGAGTCAAGTGCAACTCGCACTCGGTAGTGACGCAGCGCATGCACACACGCATGTCGGGTGTGTGTGCGTCGAGTCCCCACGCTCATCCCCTTCTCCCTTTTCTCCACCCTTTCCCCCGTTCCCCGCTGCACACGCGCGCGCCGTCGAGTCGAGTGCAGACTGCACTAAATTTGACTCGGCGGCGGTGCAATGTGTGTGCGTGGTGAGTGCCCGCACGCCCCGCTGCAGGTTCCGCTTGCGCGCGGAGATGCCCGCGGGCCGAGTTTGCGCGCACACACTGCGCGGACGCGCGCCCGCTGTGCTGCATCTCCGCCCCCCTCTCTTTCCTCCCTCCCCTCCCGATCCCTTCCTTTTCCGAGTCCGTACCCGCCGCATGTCCGTTACGTACGTAGCTCTGAATAAATCTGACATCTTCAAAATACCTGTGTGATCTGGGTTAGTAAAGAGGGCGCGGCTTGAATAGAAACAAAGTGGAGCCTGACTTGGAGTGGGGAACCTAAAGGGTTTGAAATTTGAGGCCTTGAGGGCTTGAAAGAACTGTGAATAAAATTTCAGTCAGCTTGGATTCAACGAAGGAAAGGTAAGGTGTATACCTCAATTCAATTTGGCCTTGTTTCATTCAAAGAAACCGAGGATTCATTCGCGCAACACAGAATGACTGTAATTCGAGTGGTGAGTACTTGAATTAGAGTTTATTCGGGGAGCGCTGACTCTATTCGCTAATTTCCCGCCGCGCCGCGCAACGATTTTTCCATTCATTCAAGTCGGCGGCGAGAGTCTGTGTGAACAGAACGAAAGCAAAGTCAGTAATGCGACGCAGATTGGGAGTTCAAGTTGAAGCTTACCTGGGGAAGGACAGAGCTGGTTTGCATTGGTAAATTCGATGTTGAATTGAATTTGGGCGGCGCTGAGTTGAATAAGGTGAACTTGACCATCCTCAAATCGAATCTACTAACGAAGAAACGATTAGCCACGCATAGAAACGTAACAAAGAAATGTGCGTACCTCAAAACCGAAATACAATGAGAAACTCGAGGGTGCGGCCCATCCCCGAGATCCCCGAAATTGAACATTGCTCAAAGAAGTAATGAATGTAACGATGGAATGTGATACCACATACCTACTAGCCGTCGAAGAAGCATCTACTATACAAGGTAGGCCAAGGAATGAATGGAGGATTGTAATACATAGATGACATACCTGTTGACCATCGAAGCAAGGGTTCATCGAGCTCAAGTGTGAATGGTCGATGATGGGTTGAAGTAGATTGACTATTAAACCGCGCATTGTCAGTCAAATGAATCTAGGATATAATACCCACATACCGGAGTTTAAATGGGCATAGTAACGCCCTCTTGAAGAGATTGAGCGACATTGAACAAAGTTTTGAACCTGAATATCTTTAACCAAGGTCAGTTTGAAAATTAGCGCAAAAAGTCGAATGCGGACATACCTGGATTCAAACTAACACAGTTTTGGTCTCTCAAGGACTATACTGGGATAGAACTATAGAGTATCATCAGTACTCGAGTCGAAGAACAATTGAACCGACCCCCAAGTTCAACTGGTCAGAAATCCAGTCAAACAACCGGTTCAAGTCGACCTGGATCGAACGGCTGAAGTCCAATCAATGCCCCGATGAAAAAAACACAAGTTAACACAGAGAGGGTATCAGAAACGAGATCAGAGTCCTCGAAGTCCCGCTTCAATCCATGGATGGAAAATATCAAGCTGAAAGGTCGGTGCGTGGATGCGAGACTGGGTTTAAGTCCAAGCCAGAAAGAAAGTATGAGAGGTAAACGAAGCCAGACTTCGATTCCTCTGAATCTGAATCGAAGTCTCGTATGAAACCAAGCGCTCGAAGAGGAATGAAATATGCCCAACATGAGAACGGTTGGCAATGTCTAGACGCTCGACAACTCGATGCTGCCGGGTCGGCATACATTACGATGGCGCCCAGGCCACAGAAATATGAGAGAGTGAATCAACGGCATGATTCAACGTGTCGGGATGAGAACATCGAGGCAAATTAGAAAAATAGTTGAAACAATCAAACCCGGAAGTAACTACGCCATGGGCCGTGAATCGAACGAAGGCATTGCTTAGAGGGCTTGCTTCGACGAGAGAATCCGAAACCAAAGAAGAACAAGAAGAAAACCAGCGGGCGTCACTTTGAACGAACACCCCCTTGAGTTGAAGTACTCGTCGACGTAGATATTCAAACCTAAAACTGGGGGTAGGCAGATAGTCAGTCAAACTGCACTGAACTGAACAAAAAAACACGCACCACAAACCCATAGATCCGACAATTTGAATATTTGAAGCGGGCGGGAGTTGAGGCCTTGAGGGTCAGAAGGTCAGCTGAGGTATGAACCAAGTTCAAAGACGCACACCGAAGCCCTGATACAAAAATCCCGCAAGGAAGTGTGGTTATGGAATCGTGGGCTTGGAGTGACGTGGACCAACAGACTGCAATCTTGAAAGGCTGTGGCAGAGTTCAAAAGGTCTATTTGAAGCTTACGGTAGAAAGGTCCGGCTGAGGTTTGAATGGTGGAAGGTGAGAGGTCGAACTGAAGTCGGCGTGTTTGGGAACCAGCGTTGAAATGCGAGGAGGCTGAAGTTCGAGGGTCGATTCGCGAAACCATAATAATAAGTAGAGAAAGTAAGCCGTTAGAAATGGTGCGAGAAAATGTGGGGGAATGGGGAACTGGAATAGTTACGCACCAGTCTTATAGGATGGCCGCGGCCCGCGTGTATAAGCGCAGCAGACACAATACCCGCACATCTGTGGACCCGACGGACATGGAATAGTCAGCCCGGGGTCAGTAGGAGCAAAAATGCTGAGAAAGTGTCAGTTAGCGCAAGATAGCCCTGAGGTCGTCACAGACAACAGGAACTGCAGGCGGACATACCTGAAAGGTCTTCTAAAGATCTGCACGACACCGCATGCGGAGATCTGGAAGAACCCAGGCTATCCGAATTTGGGAGTTGGTTGAAGTTTCGTGTGATTCCTCTCGACGTGGCCGGACATCTCGGGGATGTTGAAATAGAAAAATACTGTCCAACGCATGTGAAAGCATCATGTATCCTTTTACCCAGGATGGCCTAATCCTTAGTCTCAAATAATTAATTTCCTAGTCAAATTCCCTTCGGCACCCGATGATGTGAGCTCGTTATGTGACTTCCGTTACGCCGCCTCTTTCCTTTGATCCACCATGGAGGAAATACTTCGAGTCCTGCAGGGCACCACCGTCGCATTCAAAAGGCCTCCCGCTTCCGTGAAACTCGCCCCGAGCGATAATGGCCAGTCTTTGGCCGCTGTGTTTTTTGAACGTGAGTCTGACGCGGTGGCACTTGCACTCCCCTTCACGAATCACGACTCGGACCCCCAGATCCGGAAACGTACGAGAAGCACGTCAGGCCCGATGGTAGAACACGGTCTTGGGGCTTGTATCCCGTGTGTTTGCTCTTCTTCCACTTAGCATTTCTTTCATCCACTCCTCAGTATATCCCCCCCTCCCCCCCTCCGGCAAACGCGGTGCAGGACATGAAGATGTCCCGTATCTCATGATGAGAAAGGTCCGGCCCCTCCTATACTCTTTCTTATCCTCTTTTGTGATTCACTGGAAACTTGACACCATTTCTGTGCAGATGATGCACCAAATGACCTACGTGCCGCTCAATTGGGACACGAAACTTGTGCGCCCAGAGGATCAATTCATGAGTGGTGTTCTGGCACGGAGGGTGCGGGGCTGTCTACCTTTCGCAAAAACCGCATTGCGCTGATGTATTATCGCAGAAACTCCAGCTGAAGCAAGTCGATCTGGGTGATTTGACGCACCGCGACTATGTTCTACGGATTCACATGCCGTGCGTCTTGAATTGTCCTTACTACTGTTACTAACGAACAACAGAGACATAAAAACAGCGGCAGGTGAGACGGTTCATTTTCAGCGGCGGGATGTCTCTGGGTGTGCTCCAGGACAAGGTTTTAGCACCGCTCATGGGATGGTGTGTCTTTCGGTTTGCAGTAGTAGTTGGTACTTGGATTCATCACCCCTCCTAGGGTCCGGAACTTCCACGCACACATCCTGACTGATTACCGCGACAACACGCAATACGGGCCCAAGGTCGGACCAGCCATACCATCTTAAAATTTACTTGCGATAATGTCTAATTGGCTTTGCAGAACAGCACCGCGATTGATATGATGCATATTGACGCTGTAAGTTTCCTGTCGACCACACGTAGCTTGCCTGATGCACGCTTCACCCCAGTCCGGTTACGATTTTCTTGAAGGCGTGTTGGATAGAGGTTTTATTGTGGGCAGGCGTGTCAGAAGGTTAGGATTTAATGTGGGCTGGACTGGGACTGATGCTTGCTTGCCGGGCTCATTGGAAATCTAAATATGCCCTGGAAAAGAAGTAGCACGTTTCAGGTCGAGTTCTCGGTCGGAATATGTACATAGACCATTAAATCGTTTCTTCATGCACTGAACCTACTTACTGCAATCTGGTGGTTTCATTACAGTGACAAACCTACACCTAATCCTTCAATTATCGACGGGTGCTTAACGTGTTCGGCCATCTCGGAGATGTTGCTAAGCACTATTTCCTTTGATCCACGAGGATAGGCTTCAGGGCAACACCATCACATCGACAAGGCCTTCCGCAAATGATGACTTCGCTCGAGATTTCAATCAGACAATTGTTGCGCCTTCTTGAAACCGCTTTCGTTTTATTACTTGGTAAAAACTGGTGACTCCCTACGACGTGTTGGGATATTGCAATGTGAGCTTGAGTTCAGAACTATGTGATATGTGGAACTATGTAGGGGGAAACACCCCCGCAGGTAGAAAGGGAGTGGAAAGCTCAGTCCTTCAACCTTCAAGCAGTATACCCAATGCTTAGGTATGGATTCAAAAACCTTCGAATTCGCTAAGTTGAGCACAACAATACATTGACCATGGTATGTAAAACAAAGACAGTCGAGATAGGATCAAGAAAAGTGGAGAAAACAGCGGGCAAGACGCAGAAAAGGAGAATGGATGGGCAGTCTTCTCTATCAATTTACGATAAATATCGAACGTGGGTATGGACAATGGTCTGGATTATTCGGCCATGCGTTGTTGACGAGCTTCTCGCTTCAACGGCCCTCATATCAGGCGGCTGCAACATGCCTACGTGAGCAATAATAGCAGTTTGCACTATGAAGACATACTTAACTCGAGGAACGCCCGCCGGAAAATGTGCCATCCCCACGTATTGGCACCCCACAGTGCATGGACAACGGTCTGGATTATTCGGCCATGCGTTGTCGACCAGTTTCTCGCTTCGACGGCCTTCATATCAGGCGGCTGTGATGAGCAATAATAGCAGTTTGCACTATGAAGACATACTTGACTCGAGGAACATCCGCCGGAAAATGTGTCCCCACGTATTGGCACCCCACAGTGCATGGCCGGTCGGTAACAAAGCTGGCGACGTAGGACCGTGTGCCAGAACATTTGTGTTGGTAATTTAGCTCTGGTGCATGCTGGCCGTACTGTGTGTAATAGGTTGACAACACTCTAACATCCTCACGATGGCTGCTGCAGTGCCGGCGCAGTATTTCCCAGAGTGTAGGCACTACACCCATACCACCTCGAGAGAGTCTCGTACCAGCACATGGGCTCGAAAATAAGCTGGGATTCGGGGATGAGTTTGGGGGATGCGTCAGTGGAAGTTGGTGGAATGACATCTCCGAGTTCAACTTGTTCTTATGTAGGTTTGCAATGCGAAGGCCCCAATATCTCGGGTCGAAATCCCCGCCAAAGAATGAAGAGCGCACACAGGTGCAACAGTAATAAACCGTGCCGTGTACTTGAACCTGGGGTATAATTTCCCCGGAGTCAGAGTGGAAGCTACGTGCATTCACACGGGCACCGAATTCGCGCTTATCTAGTGTGGACACCATTGCATGGCCTGATTCAAAAAGAAATTGACGGTACCTCTGCTGCGGTGGTCCGATACCAAATTGCAAACAAGAAGACGACCTTGCGCAAGTGCCAGATTTAGAAACCTAGGAGATCTATGTTTTAGAACAGTGATATGGTCCGAATACACGCCTCATGGCATCGGATATGCAGAGTGGGAACAAAGGTGTCTGATTCGGGTGTGGGAGAAAGATCTTACGCAGGAACCTTGGTGACTCGACTCTTTGAACCTTGTCTTCAAGCACTCGGAGCCGCTTGACTGCGAGTCCGCGTCGAGGTGGTCCTACTCATCAAGGACTTCTGTGCGCCGTGGTCGACGCTGCTCTATCGAGGACCTTTGTGGTAGATCCGCAAAGCCTAGGAAGAGATAAACAGTAACTCTAAGTACGGCTACCTCTTGTTTCAATTTGGGACCGCACAGGCAATCTCCTCCATCTGAGCAGCGGAGGTCACATGACCATGTCGTTTCCATATAAAGCAGTTTGATTGCATCTAGGGTTGTGGAAGAAACCGGGTGGTAAGTGGTAGATGTAAGTTACCGTGGTCACGTGTAACATAAATAACCTATTTGTGGTTGGTGGGTCAAAAGAGCCTGGTATATTACCCCCCACAACACAGGTCACATGTCTAATCCTCGGATCATATTGAAATTATTTAAATACATGTACAGGCTCAGGAAGCACCAGGAGCCCCAATTTCTATGAAAGTCGTGACTTCCGAGAGTCGTGTTCCGGGAGATCACAGTCGTCCAAACAGCTCACGTCCAAACACACACACACCACAATAACATTCTTTCACGTCTCGGACACACTAGTACCGTTTAATCCAGGTAAGCTGCATTCAAGTTCCTCAAGTGCTGAATAAATACTATGTATTAAGCATGCAACCCGATGTTGCCAGCATTTTTCAAAGTCAGTGGAATATTAACCATGCCGACTCCTCTCATGTCCTTCTATGCCTGGCATCTTGTGTGGTCAAACGTGGCTTTGCGCCTGCACAGCACCAGCGGTGATTTTTTTGAGAAATAGGCGGCGCACAAAAGAGTTCTTGTGGAAATGCATCCACAATACCTTTAGGGTCGGCAATTTCTGGTTCCATATTGAGACATTGAAGACAAATGGAATATGCCGTGTCTGTGATGTGCCCGAATCTCTAGAACATATTACTTTGGAATGCTATTCTCTAGAACAAGACATCATCTGGTCACTCACAACTCTGGTCAAAGAAATATTCTTCATGGCCGCAACTCAACTGGGGAAAACTTTAGGCCATAATCTCATGAGATTTAAAGCCAAGAAAGGACTCATTATCCCTGAACAAGGAAGACTGTTTGCAATACTCATATCAGTGGTGTGGCACCTTATCTGGAATCTTCGAGTAAACTGCTAAAACCGCAATGTGGGCGGACTTGGCTAAACTATGCATTGGAGACGGAAGCGCTAGCTGGAAACTAACACCCCACTAACCAAACACACAACCCAACCAAACCCCCCTTTATACTCCCGAAGACTAGCACAAACTCCTTGGTCGAGTTCGGGTCTGGGCCGTAGTATGTGACCACTGGTTTAGAACAGCAACAGGAACTCAATCTGACTTTGTTGACCAACACTCTTCTATATAACACAACTCTCATGGCAATGCTTCCTTAAACTCAATGACCCTAGGCTTGTGATGTACATAGCAAAAGATTGTTACTAGGAATCACACCAAAGTACAGGTACCTAGGCGAGGAGGTATAGCTTTGGACTGAAAATCCCGTCCAAGGGCTATGCTGCTTCGTCTAGACGACCTCTATTGCACAGCTAGCCTCTCGAGAACTAGCGGCAGACTCAAACTCCTTTGAATCCAAGATCTTTTCTGTACACTTGGGCTCATTAAGGACCTCAGAGTGCTTTCCAACTCAACTAGACGACCAGTGGTTGTCCCAGGGTTCTCCCAAAGTGCTGTGCTGGGCGTGGTCGGTTTTAGTGAGGTGTTCCCTGGTCACCCAATGCGGATGCCCTGCTAGAGTCCACTGGCGAAGCTAGCCACAGTTCTCAAGCCTTCTTTGTGCGTCCAGTCCTGATTTATATGTGGAGGCAGTTGCCGCCTCACAACCTCCCATGCGATGCTTTGCTTATAGGTTCGCACAATGTTCCAACAAACAATGCTTCGATTGTATAGACTTCCTTACACACAGAGAGAGATTGTACTTTATCCCTGCTTAGTGACCTGAGCACACCCTTACTGCCATAGCAGTGAGCGGGGCATGAACTGGTTTTTAGCAGTAACTACTGGATCCTTATATACTATTCTAGAGTCCATAATGTAATACCTATCTAATAAGCATGCCGGGGTGACTCCTCATCCAAATGTCAAACGATATGACTGATTTGTGCCATTTATCCGAGCCGTCGGCCTAATTCCAGGTCATAGGCCTTAATATCCCCGAGCCTAAAGCCCACAAATCCAAAATACTCCGGAGCCATTGCCCCTTAGCTCCGAAATGACTCATGCTTGCTCATATGCTGAAGTGTTCAGTTCGACTTCCTCAACATACTATCATTGCCAACTCAGGAAGTGGATCAGAGTTTGTCTAGACAGCATTTCCTGTGGTCTAGACAAGCCAAGCTTTGTAGCCCAACCATGCTAGTCCGTCTAGACGACTTCAATGATCATTCTCTGAGCCATATATCCCTCTGTGACCTTACTAGCACAGTTGCTTGAGTGCTAGTATCATTGAACATGTCTCTACTTCGAATTCAAGCACTCGGACTCGCTCTGAATAATACCTGAGGCCCAAGGCACTCAAAGGTAATAGCTGTGATGTCAAT
>JARKIB010000429.1:0-102424 GCA_029378385.1 Mycena metata | reverse complement strand
TTTTGGGATTGCGATAGAGCCAGGACTCAATAATGGAGTGCCGGATCCACCCAGGGTATACGGTGGACATACAAGCCGGCATCGCTGCGTTGAACTCCCAATCGACGATGCCGACAACGTCGCCAGAAGTTGGGTTGAGAATCACGTTATTTGGTCGGGGATCGCAGTGCGTCAGGGCAGAACGCATTAAATACGGGGTTTCCTCTACGAGAGCGATGACTGGCTTCAGACCGTCAAGCAGACGAGCCAGACGCCGACAAAGTAATTCTTGATCCTCGGTGTTGTTCACGCTGGTCGAGCGAGCCTGTCTAGCGGAAACGGCCCTTTCAAAGAAAGACAGCAGACTCGCATTTTCGTCGATTTGAAAAACGTGCCCTGGAGAGATGGAGTAGTACGATGTCGAAAGTAGAGGATTTTCAATAAGACCGAAACGCCGCTGAGGAGCGGGGAGGCGAAACATCAGGACAGACAAACGAGCCCAACCGATGACAGAGTGCTCCTAAGTAAATTATCAGAGCTCGAGGAGTATCGGAGGACCAAGGAGAAAAAAAAATGCCTTTGCTGAAGTATTTAAATGAGGATATGCGTGCAGAGCATCCAGTCCAGGCATCAGTGTGGTGACGAGCATGCCGTTGGTTTCGTCGAACGCGAGAATGCGCGGAACAGGCATCTCAGGTGCATTGGCTCCGAGCCAGCGAAGAATTGAGAGCTCAGCAAATAATCTTGCACGTTTCCACTCTTCTTTTGCCGGGTCTTCGTCACCGAAAACCAGAATGCGAACGAACGCTGAGCGCCCGTCTTCCAATTCAATATCCATGACCTACAGAATCCTTGAGCACTTGATATGATATCAGGAAGATAAAACCACTTGCAGCATCTGTGGGACTGAAGGGCTTCCGGGTTCGAACACATGATAGAGCTCGTCCGCTTAGGAGCGAACTTGCGCGTTCAATGACGAGGAGTAATTGCGCGGTGCCAGGTGCGTCTTCATGCACTGAGGACCACTCGTCGTAAACAAGAGGCTCGAGGTCCAGTTCAATTGGCTCGTCGTCAGATTTGAAGGCGGATGGCGCGGTCATGGTGGTGGAAGGCAAGAGGAGTCGTGGATACACACAAACCTTCACGTGAGGAACGGAAGATTCCGGGACGCCCACGAAAGATACCGTGGCGCTTAAGAGTGGAGACTCATGCATAGGCCAGATGGCGAAGACACGGGCACTGCGACTGCATTTATTGCGATTAAAGTTCAGTAGGCGTGCGGTACACGTTCGTTTGCAAATTTGTATCCTTTAATACAACAACTTGTTTTTAACCATTCTCTTGAGGTGACCTAGCGGGCGTTGCGATTAACAGTGCAGACTCAGGGGCCAGAAATAACCTGCAGCAGATAACTTGAAGGAATGTGTTGATTACAAAGCGAGACAACGCAGCATACTTAACATATTCAAGGGAAGGGGTACGAGTAATTCCGCTGAAACTACACAATATTCTCCACAGTGCTCGTATCCTCTGCCACAGCACCAGTGGGCACATCGTATGCCCCAGGTAAGGGTCCCCGAGTGCCACTAGGGCCAATAATAGTAATCCGAGCATCCGACTTGGCCACCGGCATTATCCCGGTTCGGAGGAAGTTTGTCATGAGGTCCTGGGCAGGCGTGCCGGCGGGTACGGCTGGGTCGAAATAAAACAATTAGCGACATGTATCTCGAGTTTCAATGAGCAAGGAGTAATACAGACCGAGGATCGAGGTATGGTCGTCGCCGTGACGCACGACGAAGGTAGATTTGGGCGCCTGTTGGACCGCAAATGTGGTTAACTCTGTTGGCAGGCTAAGGAGAAACCAGAAGATTAGTATTGATTTAGAGTGACGCGGATGGGAAGGCGAAACGGACTTGAGGTCAAAGTCGGACGTCATCCACATGAGCGGGAGGTTTGTGGGGAGGGTGACTGGGTCGGGGACGGGGTTGGGCCATGCAGAGCACATGAGAAAGAATTGGCCGATTTGTGAGTAGATGACCCGGCGGGCGTCGATCTATAGAATCGTGGGGGAATGTCTGAGCCCACAAAAATCGGCGAGAAGGAAGTGACGTACGTCCTGAGCATTGACGCTGAGATTATTGTATGCAGCAAAGGTCTTTTGGGCGTCTTCAATTTCTGCAGGATTATTTAGTAAACTGAAGTCAATGGGAAGAAGCTGCTTCGCACTGAAATCCGAACAAAGCAGTGGCGACACAACACTCTCGCGGATGTCACCAAGGGGCTGATACGCAAAGAGGCTCGCGTCTCCGTGGAGGGACGCGTTGAGGGCGATGTTGAATAAGGGAAAGTCGGGGTTCGCGCGGAACAAGACAGTTAGCCCGAGGCGCAGGTCAGTCGGTGTAACTGGCGAGTTGCATCCCGTGCCGGGACCACAGTTGAGCGCGGGCAGGGGCTCTGCTATGGCGCGTGTGAGGAGAGTGTCCCATGCCTACGGGTCATGATATTAACACACGCCAGTGGGGCATCTCTGGCCCTGGGAATTCACACCTTGACGACGCTGCCATTTCCCTGCCCATGGAACGGGCACTTTGTGTCCGTGAGACAGAAGGCGTCGGCGCGAAGGACAAGTCGGTTTGCAGCGGCGATTTGGTCTGTGACCATGTCCTGGAACGGCTACAAACCATCTTGTGTCAGTGCGGAAATATTTGCAGATGCCAGACGACGTACCATGCCGTGCGGGATAGCTGCATCGAGGACAAAGCGATCGACACGCTCGGGAAAGCGTGCAGCGTATGCCATGCCTGCGAAGGTTCCGCTGCATACAGATAAATGTGGGCAAGACTACTATGCCAACAGAAGGCTCACTATGAAACGCCGGCGAAGCTGACCTTCTCATACCCTAGCGCGGCACGGAGAGAGTCCCAGTCCTGGATCAACTCGACTGTTCCGACGTGCTTCATGATTCCCACAGGTGTCGTATTGTTGGTACACGCAGCATAGAAGTTCGTCATCGCGGCCTGGTACTGATCGTATTCCCCCTGCCAGCTCGGGCTGAGGACGAGTCAGGTGAGTTCCCCGGGAGAGGGAGAAGTACTGACAAGGAAAAGGGGATATTGTTGAAGAAAACACCGGAAGTGCAGTTGAGCGGGTTGGAAAATTGAAGGCCACGAGTGTTAAGCGCTGCAGAGAATATAAGTGGAGACGACGGCAATTAATCCGTACGACCCACCCAGGAAATCAAAGTCCTGCAGTCCAGCGAATGGCGCGCCCCAGGAGAGGTTGAGAGCATTCGCCCACGCCTGCGACGCCGCGTCCAGTCCGGGTCCGCCTGTGGTGTGCTGAGCAGCGAAGACGATACGATTCCACGCGACTTACCTGCATGACTATGGAAGTGATATTAGCGAAATAAAGAAACAATCAAGGTGGGTACGAACTAGAGAATGAGGCCGGAGGAATCCTTGGCGGGGCGGTTCATGGCGAAGCCAATCGTGATCTTATTCGTGGCCTCGTTGAATGCCTTGGTGTAGTCCAGGGGAACATCCATCTCGCCGCAGTGCAAGGTAGAAGGAAACCCGTGACGTTCAGCGCGGATTCAATGGGCTGGGGAACCCTTTCGTGGCATTCGACCCATCGAATCGTTTGGTTCGTCTCGTGTTTGGGTGAAGAGACAGCTGCTGCGTTGGCGAGTTTGTATCCTTGAAAAGACAGAAGGAATAAACGGGGCAGTCGGCCGATAGAATTTTGAATGAAGAAGTTTTTGTGAACCATTGGAAAGAACTTGAAGAGGGCAAAAGAGATAGCGTTGGTGAGAGGACTCCTACCCGTCCTCTTAAACTTTCAAGTTTGTATTGTATCGGCACGGCCAACTCCCAACAGGGCAGTGTCAGTGTTGCTACAGATGTCTGTCCAAATTGGGACTGCGGAGGTTATCGTTTGCTGTCAAATTAACTCGCAACAGTGTTACAAGCCCGACCGGGACTGCGCACGCAGGCGAATCCGATAGGATAACAGGCCCCGGACAGCGCCAGACTGGCAGTGGAACCGAGGTCATTGGAAAGCATTCATTGCAGCCGTAACGACGAGAGTGTCGCCGAAGCCTGCCGTCGGCCCCCCGTTGAAAAAAGTCTTCGGCGCTGGTGTATTCTGGAAGAGGCCTTTACCCCCAAGTTGCGTTATCGGAAGCCGACTTGCGAGTCGGCGACTGGCACCAAACTTGAAACTTGAGTTTCCGATCGGTGATCATCAAGACTTGCCACCTTCAAGCGCTGGGGATCTTTCGTACTTGTGGGCGGAACTGAGCAAAAATGGCAAGGAGGCTCGGTGTGCCTATTCCAGGCTCTCTGATGAATGTCGCGGATGAGGTCAAGTGGCAGCGTTTCAGAATTTGATCCAATCACCATCAGATATCATCTAATTTCCCACGGTTCGGGTTCAAGTGTGGCCGTTCTAAATTTCCACGCATTTCGCCGACCCTATAATAGACGCTGCAACAATAAACTCGTAGTCGTACCTTGCAATGTTGTACCGAGCCTGGACCAGACTTTTATATATAGATTCTTCCGAGATTTGTACCTTGTCCGGTGTTCGCGTCATATTTATTGGAACAGTACAACGAACGAAGTACGAGTTTTTATTTGTAGCGTCTGTTTATGAGAGACCATTGGAACAGCAAGCTCAATTCTCAAATGCTTCTTCCTCCCACGATCATCCCCTTCAAGGGACTCAACTTGTACCTTCGGCATTCAAAATGCCAAGAAATATATCCATCTCTCCATCCTCGCCACTGCCTCGCAATCTCCAGATCGACCTCGTCGATGTCAAAATTTCCCGTCTCACCCCGTATTTTCGCTTCGCACTCTTCCAGACGCAGCATGCGGTCAATCCGATATGTCGCTGCTCTAATTTCGTCACAGAGCAGGAGGAGTGTATCGTGAGCCGTCCACTCCTCGTCGACTCCACTACCATGCGCCCCAGATGAGGAGAGAGAGCGCGTACGAAGTTGGATCAGATTGTAGGTCTCGCCGGCCAGCTCCTCCTTGTAAAAAGAGAGAATATCGTTTATGACTTCCTGCGGACGATGTTCAGATTGCGGCGAAGCGACTTCAATCTTACTTACAATAAAAAATGTCAGGTCGGGCAGGATCCTAATGTATCGCCTCAAGGGGATGCTTTGTTCCGTGGTCGCCTTGAATATACCGGCAGCGTACGCCTCAGCAATACCGCTTTTGGAACGCAAGTAGTGGGGACTGTTGGAAACGGTTATTTATTTATTTGCGCAGGCGAAGTGGGAGCTCACAATTTGGGAGCTAATGCGTCATTTCCGGCGAACGATGGGGAATCGCGGGTGGCAGGAGAGACTGCGGCTTGATCGCGCTGATATAATCCAACTTGAGCCAAATCCAGCGCAGAAACAAGTGTCTAAGCGTACCTGCGTCGTGAAGAGCACCTTCTCCAGCAAGCATGCATCGATATAGTTGATCCAGGGGACAATCGCCAGCCCCCGTAGTACAGCGTCGTCGCCATAGACATCGGACAATTCCTTCATGTTTTCATGGTAGAGTGCGAGCATCCCGTTCTCCTGACTGTGGCCGAGGTACAGTCGATGCGAGAATTGGAGGATGTCCGCATGGACGGCCTCGTCCTCGAGTGAGTCGTCGATGAGAATGGCAATGGCGGTGAGCTTGGCGTAGAGGAGTTTCAGCTCCACGCTCGCGCACGGGTAGGAACGTTCGATAACCCCTCCCGCAGCGTGCTCCAGTTCGTTGAGCTGCTTTAGGCTCCAGGTCGATGTGGGCCCCAACTCTTCCAGCATCCAAGAGTGAAATGGACCCCAGTAGCTGGAATCGTAGGCCGGGAAGGGCTCATCTCGATAGCCGATGTCGATTAAAAGGCGCTTGATACAGTCAGTGTAGTCGGACAATGTAGACATCGAGGGCGTTGTGTTGTTTCGACTTGTGAAAGTTGTGAGTTATATACCATTCGACGCAGGAAATAAAGTCGCTCCTCGGATGGACGCTCCGGAGAGATACTGTTGACGGAGAAGCATCTCTCCGGAGACAAACAAACATTCCAGATGTGTTCAAACTCCACACACGCGATGTCAGGCAGAAAACGTCCGCACGCCCTGGAACAGATAAGGATAACCTGTTCCAGATCTCTCAAGTTATGGGAAACGGCACTCGCCTTCCCGGAGTCAAGCCAGAAGAACAATGCATGTGCTCCGCCATATTCGCATTACCGGCATGCTCGCCCTACTCCAAGTCAGGGTTGGAAAGTCTGTCAAAGTCCTGGTGCGCGGTCCGCATGAGTCTTCCGCATGTTCCTGAGTCCACCGCAGATTTGAAGCGCAAAAAAAAGTCGTAAACAGGATGTGCTATCTGTGAAAACAGCCCGAATGAGCGATCTTCCCACTAGAACTTCCGCGTAGAAGTTGGCGAGCACTTGCTTTGTGAACTCGGCCCGAGGAGGATCCAGGGCAGCGATAATATTTACTGTGGCACTCGATTAATTGTAAACAAATGAACGGCGCCGGTGAGATCGGGAACATACCAGAATTGAACACATTCGCTATTCGCTGGGTTTACCGATTAATGCGGCATCAGCAGCCACAGGCGAATCCGCTGCCGGCGCAACACAGCTCAAATACTTTGGCAGGAAGAATGAAGTGACGGTTGAGCCCTGATCCGCAGTGGCAAGCGAGTCTGGTGATAAAGGCTCTTCTCTTTGAACCTGACAGATTTGAGTCCGGCGTTGAGAAGCCCCGAGGAAAGGGACCTGCCTGGTGAGCGGCCGCCCAGGACATTTAATATCAAGTGCTGAGCCGAGTCTAGACTCCAGATATTGCAATTGACGAAGGGATCGTGAATGGCAAGTTCGTAGAGAGAAAACACTGCTTGTAACCAAGCCGAACGCGTTCGAGTAGGAATATACATCATACAGGTTGCTCGGCGCGGCGGCGGCGCCTCCCTTGAAGGGCGCCTCACAAAGTTAACTGAGCCGACAATTATCCGTGATCAGTTCTGCCAGCGGATCCGTTTACATCAGCTGCCTACATAGGCAAGTGAACGTGGAGATTTGATTGAGCGCGAACGTCGACCGTGGGCAAAGCTTGGGCGTGGTGGTCAAGAGCAAGGAAGAAGCAGCACTGCCTCGACACAGCCCTATACGGAACGTTTGAACCAGGGCTAATCAATAATCAGGCCTTTGACTGCGGAAGTGCAACGTTCGAAGTCGCATTGGATGCCGCAGTCATCGGAAATCCGCTGCCGCAGGTCTCCCGACTTCCCATCATCCCCGGCACCCACGCCCGGCGCCGCTGTTGCGGTGTCCACGGGATTCAGCCAGTCGCAACGCCGCTGACTGTCCTTCGGACGAAATCAAACAGCTCCGTTTTAAAACTACTATGCGGCAGGCTTCGAGACTCCGGCGAAACTTTCGCCGGAGGGCCTGTGGGCTTTTTTAAAACCTAGCGGCCTTTGTGGGGACGTCATATCTCAACCACCCACTTTTTTGAGAGCCGCGTGGAGACATCAACGGCGGTAGAGGTCGTGGAATAGGGGCTTATTTCCTTCTGCGGTAACATAATTTTTCGCATCACTGATGTCTGCCGGCTTGCCGGCCCGAATGCTCTTGGTTTATTTTTACCCTTTCACTGTCGGCGGTCAACGCTTCTATTCACTAGTCCGCTGTAATCCTGACCTCCGTTTCCGCTTCAAACTGTCAAACGGACGTGAAGCGCTCGCTATCCGCCCAATATCCTCGTGGTCTTCGACGAACGTGACGGTGCCATTGGATTACTGCATTATACCTCTGAAGCCCGGGCCAGAAACGATGATCTCCTATGTCTCCTCGACGTCTCCCCAGTATCGAAGTATTTAAATTCTCCCGAAATCTTTGCATTTCCAAACTTTCTCGAGCAAGCATTACGACAAAGTTTCGCCTTTTATCAGTACGAGCACAAAGAATGTATTGTCTTCGCAGGGCAATCGCAGGGTATGTCGTTTTTGGAGGTTCTCGGCGACTTGTGCCACAAAAATCTGATGAGAGTTCGGCCGCAAGTTCGCCAACTTGAAGAAGTCCAACTTTTGTCGGGACAGAACCTGGCCTTGACCCCGATTTTTTGTTGAGACAGAACCTAGGTTTCACGCTCAAGAACTCAATTTTATTCCGGGGTCCTAACCTCTGCGCTCTCAATTAACAGCTTGCTTTCTATCGATAAGATTGGACCGTGGGAATCGGCGCTTCCGCGTTTCGGCCCGCGTGGAGTCACAGTCACAGTCACTTGCTTTCT
Organism: Mycena metata; assembly: GCA_029378385.1. NCBI lineage: Eukaryota > Fungi > Basidiomycota > Agaricomycetes > Agaricales > Mycenaceae > Mycena > Mycena metata. The sequence continues at coordinate 94,155 of JARKIB010000429.1, read as the reverse complement.
ACCAAAACCATCGATTTCGCAAAATGCTTCCAGCGGGCACGGCGCAGGTCAAGGCGGAGTAAGTTCAACGAATTTACAGCCGGAAATTCAACCGAACTTGTCTTTTCAGGTTCTTGCTCTCCGTAAATCCGACAACCTCTGTTCCAGACGATGATGCAGCGGAAGGGTCGACGAGCCATGTACGCGGCGGCGCGCCGTCAGAAGACCAGCAGGAGGATACACGCTCGACGGGTCCGGCGCGCGGAAAGTGGACCAAGGAAAAGAAAAAAGCGCAGTCCGGAATGAACAAGGGTCGGAGGTTTGGGAAAGTGCGCGACGAAGTGGATCTTTGCTACCGTGTGGCCTCGGGCCGAATATGTGACTTTGGAGACAAGTACGTCCTGCGGTGCTTATTCTTGACGTCCACTCATAGTGCAGATGCCGGAACAACCACGACCTAGCGGGATATCTGGCGGCAAAGCCCCCTGACCTTCGGTTCCCTGAGCCGGAGGAGGTGCAGAGTATGCCTGTGCCGGTAATAGGGCAGATGGACGTGGATGGAGATGCCGAAGCCTCTGCTGCTTCGGATTTAAAGACGATTTGTCCTGTGTTCGCGGAGACGGGCGACTGCAGGTTCGTGGTCGCGTTGTTAAAGGACCGTCTCTGACTTTTTCTTCTTTCTATTGACGCAGATTCGGATTCCGGTGTCGGTACCTCGGCGGGCACGTGCGCTATACCGATGCTGGTGTGGCCGAACTTGTGAAGGACGAGGAAAAGATGGCCTATTCTGCTGCCCTGGGCAGCGGCGAGGTTAATAGAATCACAAACGACGCGCAGAAATTACTGCGTTCTAAAAAGGTATTATCTATCAACTATTTCATGACTCTCGACTCATCAAACATTCTTTTCTCAGTACCCCTTCCCAATTGCGACGGCGTATCAAAAAGAGCTCGAGGCCACCGACGCGGCCAACTCAAAACCAAAACCAAAGCCTAGCGCCATCGTGATTTCGGAACCGGACCAGGACCAGGACATGGACGGTGTTGGAGCCCCGGTCGAGGTTCCACCGCAGCCGAAGCCCAGTGTAGATGAACTAATCGAGAAGCGAACTGGCGATTCGGTAGCACCGGTTGACGCACCTGACGCGCGGACACGGTTCAGCGAGAAGAAGCGACTCGATTGGGCTGGGAAAACATGTAAGTGGATCCTCACGGACGCCCTCTCGATTTGACCTTGAACATTCAGATTTGGCACCGTTGACCACGGTTGGGAATCTGGTACGCTTTTTCTTCTTTCTGGTACATGTCTTTATTCATTTGTCCAACCCAGCCATTCCGCCGGCTCTGCGTCTCCTACGGCGCCGACATCACCTGCGGCGAGAGTAAGATCCAACATCCCATAGTTAGCTCCCATTTTGATTCCTTCAACAGTGGGCCTGGCGAACTCCTTCCTCGCGGGATCGAAGGAAGAGTGGTCCCTTGTGCGGCGGCATCCGTCTGAAAAGACCTTCGGCGTGCAGCTCGCCGGAAGCAAGGTCCTCAGCTTGGTATCCACCGCAGAGGTCCTCGCAAAGGAATGCGGCAACACCATCGATTTCGTTGATCTCAACTGTGGCTGTCCGGTAATATTTTTCCTTGACACTACACCTAGCGTACTCATGTTCCGCAGATTGACTTGGTGTTCAAGACTGGCAGTGGCTCAGCGCGTAAGTTTCCGTTATACCGCCCTTCCTCGCAACGCAACGTTAAGATAATATTCAGTGCTCGACAACGTGAACCGGCTGGGTAAAATCGTGTTCGGGATGAGCCGCGCGTTGGGCGAAATTCCTGTCACCGTTAAGCTCCGCACGGGCGTCAAAGACGGGAAGAACAACGCGCATAAATTCATGCCGCGTCTCGGACCCGAGTTCAACGCATCTTGTATCACGGTGCGTCCTTCGACTCTATCTACGCTTCCCGTTTGCTGATATGACATTGATTTTGAACGCAGCTCCACGGTCGTACGCGCCAGCAGCGATACACGAAGCTCGCGGACTGGGATTATATCAAGGAGTGTGTGGATGCTGTGCGCGCTCGTGAGGCGGACGAGGACCGTAAGTTTGCGACCTTTGAATAGCTGCGTTCTTTGGCTTACGAGTCTATAGTACCTCGGATTCCGATCTTCGGCGGCGGCGATTGCTTCTCGTCGCAGGACTACTGGTCCTGCGTCGAGCAAAGCGGCGTCGACGGTGTGATGGCGGCTCGCGGGGCGCTCATCAAGCCCTGGATCTTCACGGAGATCAAGGAGCACCGAGAGTGGGACATCAGTGCGCGCGAGCGGCTCGAGGGGATTAGGAGGGTGAGTCCACCTGTACCTGAAATGAATCCACTGGCTCAAAGTTTTGCGTTCATAGTACGCCGAGTATGGGCTGACGTGAGTTGTTCCTCTGTACCTATTCTAGGGCCTGATCATGATCGACCACCAGGCACTTTGGAACGGACACGGCGGGAGTAAACTCGACGCGGCGCTACCTCTGCGAGGCGCTGTCGTTCCAATACCGCTACGTGCCCATCGGACTGCTAGAGCGTCTTCCTGCACGCATCAACGACCGCGCGCCGGCGTTTCGTGGGCGCGACGAGCTCGGTGAGTACTCTTCCAAGTTCGATCGATGGGCGGAACTCCTGACTGGAATACCAATATCTAGAAACGTTGCTGGCGAGCGGCGACAGCAGGGACTGGGTGCGCATCTCTGAGATGTTCCTCGGGCGTGCACCCGAGGCGTGGTCGTTCACCCCGAAGCACAAAAGTAACGCGTATGAAAGTCAGGGGTAGATAAGTAAACGGGGAAGTGGAAGCTCGATCCTTGTACGTCCTTTGAGAACATCATCTTCTTGAAACTTGGCTTTCAGGTTCGTGGGTGCCGTGGATTCTGAGCCCACAAGTTCAAGCCCTTGAGAACGGATGTCCTGAAAGTTTTTAAAAAATATTCATTCAAGGTAGGTCGTAGTGGATACGATTTCCAAGCCTACAGGCGATGGATGAGAACGCGTAACTTGGACTGGGCCAAAGGGTTGGGTGAATAAATTGCCTAACTGAGATAAGCGATGTCAATACCAAGCATGTACAAACCGCCGAATCTGCCAGCGGTCCCTCAGGACCTCCATGTCGTCTACCTCAGTCCGGCCGACGTCCCTCGCGTCCATAAAAAATGCCCCACTCGTCGGGCTCGCCGAAGGCAACGGACAGTTCTCCAATTACCAACTTGCCGCTCTGGTTCTCGTCGTCCCATACATCGTCAAGTCGTTCTTGCCCATTATCAGCCGCGGCGGTTTCAAGACGTACCTTTTTATGCTCGTTCTGACTGGGATTCCGACCACGGTCGCCTACTGGACGCTCATGTCCACCTACGGCGCGCGGAAGAACGAAAAAGTCATCCTGCCTGGACAGGACATCGAGGAATACATCACTATCCACGACCCTGAACTCAAGAAACTGTACTACGGGAAGAACAAGATCCCTATGCAGGTCTTTCACGACGCATACTTCGAGGGCAAGGCGGACTTCAAGGGTGCGTCTTTTTTTTGACTGCGGTATGCCGTACTTACTGAATGATACGCAACAGGCGACGTTCTGGAGATTATGGAGCAGCGTCACGACTGGGCGACATTCAAGTTCACCCCGGCACTGTTCCGACATGTCCTGATGGAGTTCATCCCGGAGCTCATCGTCCACAGTAAAGGGCAGGACGAGGAACAAGTCCGTGATCATTATGACAGAGGAGACGACTTCTACGCGTGGTATGTCGCGTTTTTATGCGTTCAAAACGCGAGTCTGACCATCCAAAGGTTCCTCGGCCCACGCATGATTTATACCTCTGGCGTTGTTCTATCTCCGGACACGTTTGAGTCTTTGGAAACGCTTCAAGACAATAAACTTGCCATCGTGTGCAACAAGCTGGACTTGAAACCTACAGATCGGTTCGTAGCCTACTCTCTTGATATGGTCATCTTCCTGAAAAAACGATCCACCAGTCTCCTCGACGTCGGCTGTGGGTGGGGTACACTCGTCGCGTATGCCGCCAAAAACTTCGGGTGTGATGTCACGGGTATAACTCTTGGGAAGAACCAGACCAAGTTTGGAACCGAGAGGATAGCTCAGAACGGTGTAAGAATACCTCCTCTTTCTTATCTTCTAAGCTGATACTGCATTATCAGATTCCGGCAGACAAAGCTCGTATTTTGTGCTGTGATTACCGCGAAATTCCTCATGGCAAGGGCATCTACGACAAAATAGTCAGCTTGGAAATGGCGGAGGTACGTTCTCTTATTGAATACCCGTCATGGACTAAACTAACATCGTCCAGCACGTCGGCGTCCGTCGCTACTCTGCGTTCCTCGACCAGATGTACGAACTGCTCTCGGACGATGGTATTTTCGTCTTCCAGGTCGCAGGATTCCGCCAAGTATGGCAATTCGAGGACCTCGTCTGGGGACTCTTCATGAATAAATACGTATTCCCTGGTGCCGACGCCTCTGCCTCGCTCGGCTGGGTCATCAACAAGGTTTGTAGTTCCGTATCAGGGTACGCGCATTGTTGACGGCATGCACTAGCTCGAGGCCGCCAACTTCGAGATCAAGTCTATTGACGTCTTGGGCGTCCACTATTCGGCGACACTCTGGCGGTGGTATCTCAACTGGCTGTCCAACAAGGACGCGATCGTCGCAAAGTACGGCGACAAGTGGTTCAGGACTTGGGTCTACTTCTTAGCGTCCGCTACCATCAGCAGTCGGTGCGTCGTTTTTCCCTCCTAGTCTCGTCGTATTCTCCGCTGAATCAAGGGTGTGTTCCCGTTCGTTCTTAGCCAAGGGAGCGTCTCCGTGTTCCAGATTACGATGCACAAAAACCTCAACGCCTACCACCGGATAAATGGCGCCGCCAACCACGCCGGAATCCACGTCAAGCTCGCAAAAGAGCCCGAGTACGTTCTCCCTCCACCAGTTACCACCTGCATTACGGGAGCTCACACGTTCGCGGGTACAGATTGATCCTTTAGAGCGGAGGGGACGTTGAAATTTAATCTAAGCGCTACATACTTGGAGATATGTGTGGACTCCTTGGAATTTGGATGCGCAGTCCCGTCAAGGAACTGAATCTCGGTTTTGTATTGTGCATCGATTCGAACGACGGAAACCAATCCGAAGGTCTCCGTCGGCTACTTAACACTGCCGCAAATCATTCCGTGTGTGACCCTATAGTTAAACCCGAACAGAACCAATTCAGCCAAAAGTTTGACGCGAGCCAGGGACCACCGCGGTTAATACACCTCCTCCTCCTCCTCCTCCTTGGCCGCGAACGATCGTTGATGCGGCACAGTGCCGAAACAGTCAATAGTAAGATACCCTGGCCATCATTTGATTTTCACGAATCTACTTGCAGCCCGATGTGTATCCTCGAAACTCAACTCAACCAAAAGCTATTGTGTCGAGTTTCACCTGTCGGCTACTTGTGATAGCGTGTGTCGTTCCTGTCGCTTGAGCCTGAGCCGACCAGCCGAGTCGGTTGGCGAGTCGGTTCTGACTCTGCCATCGATATCGCCAATCTTTGATTCGCCCGCCCTGGTTTTTCAACGTGTTTAATGTTGCAACTATGTGCAATTACAATGAGTCAGTCCTAAATGAGGTGCTCCCATCTACGTAACTGGATAAGACTCAGGATAAGACTCAGGTCCATTAATCTTAGTCTCCAATTCCGTCTTTGAATGGCCGGGAAATGATATAATTGGGCGCGCTCAAACTTGAACTCTGGGCTACGCGGCATACGGTTACCCGCGTAGACACACGTAGACGTGGTGTAGACGTAGGGTAGATACAGGTACGCGAACATAGGAATACCCTGTTTCTACGTGGGGCCTGAACGGAGTGTATTCTTCGATTCCGTCTTTGGAAGGCAAACTTGAACACAGCACAGAGTAACAACTTATCTATCGCTGGTTGAGAATGAACGAAATTGGGGTAAGATTGCAGCGTGGATGATATGACGAGGTTAAGCTACTCAAGCGCAAATGTTCAAGACTACAGTCAACTTCTATTATGGGTTATCACGGCGCCGTTTGGCAGGGAAATGGTGGTTTGGGACAACCCTAGATGTATGGGATATAGCCCAGTATGGGTTATCACGGCTATGGGTTATCTGGAAGTCGACTGTATGCGTTTATTTTTAGCAGGTCTGTTCCCGTTTTGGACCTCGCATCAAAAACCTTGCCAGTAGCTTGAATCGTTTTGGGCGCTGCGAGTTCAGGGCATCCCCATCGGACGATGACAGCGGTCCAAATGCCTGAGAATGAATGTCCAGTGGGCCGCAGTCATCGGCTCGAAAATGAGGGAGCATTGAACAACTACTAGAGAACTTCGTCACGACTTAAAAATGTTTCACTGTCCCCTAGTACCCCATGATTAAGTGCAGATACAAATGCTCGGGTGGCTGAAGGTGTTGTGGTAAGTTCACGAAATGTCGGCCCGTCCATGATTCGGGCGTCCGTAATTCGGGTTCTGATAATCTGGATAGAATTACGTACTGTAGATCTTTCCGACGGCCAAGAAATCTTTCCGACGGGGCGGTAGGGGGACCGTGGATGCTTGCAAGATCAGGGCATCCCCGGGCAACGATAGCGTCACTCTCGTATCGAGCCTTGTTTCATTTTTGGTATCATCCAACAAAACCTTTGCTAGCCGACTCGGAGGCAATTAGCTTCCGTTTGTTCCTGGTGTGCGCAAGGTATATAAGAGGAAGAACTTGCGCCGAAGTTCTTCAGGTTACGCATTACAGTTAGCCGTCCACTCCTTCCTCCTCCCGTGCGTCCTGCTCTCAACCTGCATTAATCTGCACTCCTCAGTCAGATCACCGACTACTCGTCGACCCTCCACTCCTTCGTTATAATGTACGTCCGTTTCCAACCCAGGGCTCATTCTCTGTTCTGATGAGGATACGCAGCTCTGATTTCCAACATGCTGTTCAGCTTCTCCATTACCCTCGCACTCCTCGGCTGCCCTCTTTCTGCTCACGCAGCACCGGCTGTCGCCACCCCCGCTCCCGTCCCTCTCGTTGCCAATGCCGCCACCATCGCTTCGGGCCTGAAGGGCCAGCCCAGTGTCGCTGACCGGCTGAAGAAACTTCTCTACGACAGCAGCGGTAACCTGCTCACCGGGACCGCGCTCCGCGACCTTACGGTCTTCGATTACAACAACCAAGCGGTCGCCAGCGGAGCCAAAGGCGGCTCTATCCTCCTCGCGACGGTAGATAATTTCCCGATTTTGGAGGAGCTCGGCATCTCTGGCGCCATCTCGTTCGTCGAACCCTGCGGGCTCAACATCCCGCACCTCCATCCTCGTGCGGACGAGATGCTCACTGTGGTCGAGGGTATCATGTACACCGGGTTCGTTCAGGAGAACGGCTTCAACACTGAGATTGAGACACAACTGGGGCAGGCAAGTTATTTGGATTTAAACTCTTCAGTTCCACCAAGCTTACAACCGTGACTGTAACAGTACCAAGCGACGATCTTCCCCAAGGGCAGCATCCACTACCAGTATAACCCGACCTGTTCCCCCGCCGTTTTTGTCGCGGCGCTGAACAGCGAGGATCCGGGTCGGAGCGACATCGCAACCAACTTTTGGATGCTGTCGGACGACGTTATTGATTCGGCGCTTGGCTTCCCGGAGACGATTGGGGACGGTAACATCGATGCTTGGAGGGCGCACTTGCCCGTCAACCTTGCAGCGGGCGTGGATACTTGCCTCCAGGCCTGCGGATTGTCGCAGTGAATGGTCCGTGGCGCCATGGGCTCAGACCCACAAATTCCAACTCACTACAGTCTTTTAATTCCCTGCCACACCTGGCTACACTCTCTTTTATTTTGGGTTTCTCTTCAGACAGAAATAATGGAATTGAAAATATGTACTACTGTATTTACTTCTAAGTATCTTTTGCAATCATAAACGTATCTCCTTGCTATTCGTTTCCATTGGCCCTGGTACCAAAATTCTCCCCTTATCCCGCACAATTGAAATGCCTTCTGCTGGCGACATGTCGTTCTCATTACGACTGAAACCCGTTGGGCGAACCGTGGGACAACCGTGGGATGTTCAATCTCGGCCACCCGGGCCGGAATGAATCCCACGCCCGGACCCGGAATTATAATCCAACGAAAGGCGCTTAATCTTGACTTTGATCTACTGCGGGCCTGCGCGCTGCGGACAGCGAAGCAAATCGACGCTTTTCTTTACCTACCAACGACGACCAAGGATGGGGTTCTCCAGCTTTCTCAACCTGGGCCTGGTGTTGTTCGCACATGTGGTCCCAACGGTCCTTGGGCTCCCGTCCGTCGACGAGCAACAGGCTCTGGGCCTCAAGGAAGGCAACTCGATGTCCTGTAAGTCGAGCATCGAGTCGCGCGGATGATATCGACAACGCAATCGTACAGATGAGTATGTGTCGCATCCTGCGTTACCCGAACACTCTTTGCGGCTCAAGGAACCCACCCTATGCGACGACTCGGTCAAGCAGTATTCGGGTTATCTCGATATAGCGCAAGACAAGCATTTGTTCTTCTGGTCACCTTCTCATCCTGTTCGTGTCTCCTCAGATCCTGAACGTTGATAGGTTCTTTGAATCTCGCTCGTCGCCTTCTTCCGACCCCCTGGTACTCTGGCTCAACGGTGGCGCTGGCTGTAGCTCCATGACCGGTCTCTTCTTTGAATTAGGTCCCTGCAACATAAACAGGACTGAAGGTGCCAACGGGACCGTTTTCACCAGCTACAATCCGCATGGTGCGCTCTCGCTTCCGAATTTCTTGCCTCCACTCACTGGTGAAATACAGCATGGAACAACCACGCCAATGTTATTTTCCTGGATCAGCCTGTCGAAACTGGGTTCTCTTTCTCGTCCAGCAAGAGCGGCCATGTAAAGACCACGCCCGAAGCCGCACTGGACGTTTACGCCTTTCTTCAACTTTTTGTTCGTCGGTTCGAAGAATATTCGACTCAGCCGTTCCACATCGCCGGCGAAAGTTATGGAGGTAACCCTCTCCAGCCGTCAGATCCACCACGCTAACGCGCAATTGTCAGGACATTTCGTACCACACATCGCAAGCGTGGTACACCACAAAAACAAAGGAATCGTCCACGCACCCTCGGCAGGCTTCCGCAAACTCAACCTCGAGTCGATCATGCTCGGTAACGCTCTCACGGACCCCCTCATCCAGATGCCCTCGGTGGTGGGATACGCATGCGATGGACCGTTTGCGGTTCTCAGTCCCGACAGCCCGCAGTGTCGCACCTTGCGCGTCCAGGGACCAATTTGCGAGCGGATGATCAAAGCATGTCATGCGCTTGGCACCCGCGCGGTGTGTGCCCCCGCGACATTCTACTGCTGGTCCCTGTGGAACCCGTTGACCGGTGCGTTCTTTTTTCGTGTGTTGACGGTGCGTCTGAATCGGAGGAACCTCAGCCGCAAAACGCAACTTTCACGACGTGCGCCTGTTCTGCGACAGCAACCCCGACTGCTACAAGGAGGACCACTGGATCGAAGAGTACATGAACCGCCCGCAAGTCATAGAGGCGCTCGGCGTAGACCCGAATGCGCCTTACTTCGTGGCATGCAATACAGACCTGCTTGTGGAATTCATGACCCAAGGGGACGGGATGCAGGATACAAAGAGTTTGGTGACCGAGCTTGTCGACGAGGGTATCAGACTCCTTGTCTATGTTGGGAATACCGGTATGCTGTCCGAATCTTGACCCGCGCGCGAGTTATGAATTGATTCGCAAAATAGACATGGTCTGCAACTACATGGTGGGTTCGATAGCTTTCCGACCGACTCACTTAACATCCTTCCTGCAGGGCAATTCCCGGTGGGTCGCGGAGTTCCCCTCCGTGCACAAGGTCGCCTTCAACGAGGCAGAGTACCTCCCGTGGACCGTATCCAATCGCCAAGCTGGAGTCGTTCGCAGCGCAGGCGAGGGCGCTGGCAACGTGACGTATATAACGGTTTTCGAGGCAGGGTATGTGACCTTATGGGTCGTCCACTAAAGACTCTGTGTTGACGCTTTCTCTCTTCAGGCACATGGTTCCTCATGATCAGCCGGAAGCGGCGCTGGTGCGTGCTTCCCTTCGTAGTCTCAAGTGTTACAGCTTAAGCGGTTCGCAGGATATGTTTGAGCGCTGGATCAATAATGTTCCTTTGTCCGATTGAGCGATGATACCTGTTGTAGTGCTGATATTTTCTTGCGACTTTATCGTCGATGATTCAAGTCGAATTATCTGAAGTCTCATAAATTGTAGTGATATTGAGTCCTCGTTCAAATTTATGGCCAAGTGCCACTGGTGTCGAACTTCTACAACACAACTCTAGCCAACTGCGTACATCTATCTTTGGGCTGGCCTACAGCATTTTATCCCTTTCCACCTGTTCGAATGCTGCCTTGAAGAAGTTGAAGTACGCGTCGGATCGGGGCTCTATCTGGTGTCCGGTCGGCAGGTCAGACAGCATTTTTATAACGGCCTGCAGGGTGACCGAAGCCGTAGGCCGTTCTTCCGGCTTCACACAAGTCATCTCGCGAAGGAGCTTGCGATACGGCTGGTCTACCTCGGTGTCGTGTGTAACATACCAGTGTTTACATGGAAGCATCAGCGCGCTGGACACTACTCTCGGCGGACTGTAAAGCTGCGAACCTTCTGTGCTTCGTTCAACTCAACCCGGAGCACGTTGCCGAGCATGCACACGTCGGCGGCGCACACATCGTACGGGTCGAGCTCAAGATGAGCAAGGGCCAGCACCTGTTCTGGAGCATTGAACGGGTCCGGGGGACGCGCACCAGTGCTCGCTACACGCAGATTGTCAGCGGGAAAGATCACCGCGGCGTCAAAGTCTATGTATGCCATGCAGAAGTCGAACTTGCTGTGGCGGGTCACCAGTCGTAACATGATTCCAAACGATGTTCTCCGGACGGATGTCCTACGATTGTCGAGTTAGAGCAGTCAGCGAGACGCGATGACGGGCTTACGCCGTGCGCGATTTTGCGACCTACCCCAAGTAGTTGCCGAGCTATTTCGAGTCTTGATCTAGCGCTATCAGGGGAAGGTTGGCAAACATAGTCGTACCAGCGCGCCTGAACCGAGAAGTGGAACCCGTCCCACGGCACGAAGTCGAGAACCGGTATTGTGTGGTTGCGAGGGTCGCTGCGGAGAGGCTCGGAGGATAGACGTTTGAGGACGACTAGCTCAACATCCTTCATAACGACTTTGATGATGACGTCGCGCAGATGTCGATCCAAGGCAAGATTCACGGTGGGTATCTGTGCATTGGTAGCGCTGAAAAATGGAGTATATAGGAAACCCGACACCGCGACACGGCGTGTCAAAAATCACAAAATCCGACACACCTGAGAATTCCCGCACATAAATCGGCAAACCCAACACATTCTTCCTCACGGGACACGCTTCTCAGCAAATCCGACACCTTCAATCAAAAATCCCGACACGATGTCAGGAAACCCGACACAATTCCAGAATATCCGACACGCACAGGGGATTTAAAAAGACTTTGTTAGTTGTTCAGTCCGCCGTCCTCCCTCCCCTGGCCCTCCCCGCTCCGCACCCCAGTACCCATTGACTCGTTGATTGTGAAAACGGGAGCATAAAAAGGTCAGTAGCTTACCGATGTATGTAACCTCTGGATCTAAACTTGAACTATGTAGTGCATGGCCCTCTCGGCATCACGGCATTGGGGCCGCGATCACCTGCCGCTTTGTTGTGATTACTCCCGATTGCCGCGGCTCTGCTAGCATCACCCTCGAGTCGCTGTCACGGCGGACAAGGGCTTGTCCTTTTAATTTTGGCGCTGGATGTCCTTTGACACGGCTTCGCCGTGTCCTTTTCTTAACTCCGGCCGCTTTGGCCTTTCGGGGTTTTCCGCGGCCACGCTGCGTTCTCGGGGATTTCCGGCAGAAAATTGATCTCAATAATGATTTTGCGCTCTTGGAGTGAGTATTAGTTCAAAACCTCCTAAGCATTTCTGGTAAAATAGGCACTACTATAGGACACAGCACTGAGTAGAAGATTTGAAGGATAACATACAAAAACCCACCAAGAATGTGTCCCAAGTTGAAATAATGCTCCGTTCTGTTGCATTCCGCTAACCCAACTCACATACAACTCAGCGGGAGCAATCTTGAGCCCCTGTGGAATGATATTCTATTTTTTTCCGACCCAATAGGGGGTGGAGGAGGGTGGAATGGCGGGTTTGAACATTGATGTGACCACTCCAAATTCCCCGGCAGCGCCCGGCACGATTTGAACCGTCACGCTCACTTTGATGCACCCCCACAGCAGCCACTGCGGCCCCGTTTCTGGGCCTAGAAAAATTGTAAAATCACTAGCTGGTGAGATATGACAGTCCCACAAAATCCTACCTGAATTGGCTCAGCGAATAAACTCGAGCCTTCGATTCTTCATGTTCCAGACCTGTTCCTGTCTAGTTTTTGCCACATTTCCCTGGTCTTTCCTGTAGCCTTGTACTATAGTAGTGCCTTTGTAATATGGCAGGTTCCCAATAATATTTTACGACAAACTGAACTCAAGAGCTGCAAATCATTACTTAGATCATTTTTCTACCGGAAATCCCCGAGAACGCGTGGTTGCAGCGTGGCCGCGGAAAGCCCCGAAAGGCCAAGGCCGCCGGAGTTAAGAAAAGGACACGGCGAAGCCGTGTCAAAGGACATCCAGCGCCAAATCAGCAAAGGACAAACAATTGTCCGCCGTGTGTGGCGCCATTGAGGCCTCGTCGGAGTAGGTACAGTAATTAGATATGGATGTATACAGAGACTGGAGGGTTAAACAATTTTTTGGAATCCCCGGCTTCATGGTGTGAATGAACTCCTTGGATTCCTGAGAAATTTTTGGTTCCGACCTTTTTAGCCGTATCATAGAGCTCCGACGATGAGAGAAACTTTGTTGACACCCATTGAGATAAATTGAACAACGTTGAGTGCAGGATTAGGAATTAGAGAGCATAACAATAGGTTTGTATGGGCCGTTAACTGTTGACCTTGGAACAACTATACAGAGTGTTCATCAAGGTCAGGTCAGCTGTATTGAGTCGGAACGGTTAGTTGAATCATAAACTCAACATTGAACACCTCAAGGCAAACCGGCAAAGTTTCGTTCGGTCTTTGAATGAAAGGAGAGGGCCTTTAAATGACAGTGTGCAGGGCCTGTGCAGGTGAATCGAAGGAACCTACCATACAGTTAAAAATAGATTGGTGTGTGTTGTAATGGATCAGTACACTGAAAGACATGTCGTAACCCAGGAGAGACACGTGTTCCAACCTTCCTTCTCCTATTTCGCCGCGACCCAAGTCGTCCGTTGCTAGGTCATGTGCACTCCCGATCAAATATCGATGGCTCGGCGTACTCCGTGATGCGACATCAGTTCAACGTGAAAGGTATGTACGCTTGGCAATGTGTCGGAATTCAAGAGAAATGAGGCCCATGTGTTGGCCTTTTTGGGATGTGTCGGAATTAATGAAGCCTAGCCGCCGTGTCGCGGTGTCGGGTTTTAGGGAGCCTCGAAAAATGGAGGGAACTTTGAAAGGAGGTGGCGGCTCACCAGTTGAACGAAACGGTCGCCGGTTCTATCCCCAACCGTCGCTGAATCCTCCCAGGTCACTCTGTGGACGAAATCCTCGTCATCCCGCGGGCGAAAGGCATCGCTCGCCGCTTGTTGTAGTGGACTCGTTTTCTCCTGCACGTCACGGTAATAGTCCGTCCCACGAAGCCTTAAACCGTGCCGGGTGTAAAAAATGTTGGCAAAGAGCAGCCACGGCACTGAGAAGTCTTCGAGATCATTGTAGTCATCCCATGGCCGTATCTGAGTGGCGAGTCGATCAACAAGTGCTGTAGATCCAATGCACGGATGTGAACATACCTCGGCAGCGATCCAATTGCGCTCCTCGTCAGTGACTGCCTGAGGGTTCAGCTGGAGCGCAAGGCTCATGTCCTCGACTTGGGGCTCCGAATTCATGGCCGTTTTTGCCAGCGGTGTGCCACGCAAGTGCCACACTTGTTAAAGTTTGCCACGAGGATGTTGATACACTGCTTGCTTCTTTACTGATGAATTCAGGTGGGATACGAGAGTTATAGAAACCTCTGGCTTGAATATAGCACATAGTTGAATCGTGGCTGTTCAAACTTCAACCAGTGTTGAACCCAAACCGTGGGAAATTAAATGATATCTGATGGTGATTGAATCAAATTCTGAAACGCTGCCACTTGCCGTCAACCACCTCATCCGCGACATTCATCGGATAGCCTGGAATAGGCACACCGAGCCTCCTTGCCTTTTTTCCTCAATTCCGCCTGCTACGAAACATCTCCAGTGCTTGAACGGTGGCAAGTCTTAGTCTTGACCACTCGGAACTTCAAGCTTCAAGCTTCAAGTTTGGCAGTGGTGCCGGCTGCAAGTCGGCTTCCGATAACGCAACTTGGGTAAAGGTCTCTTCCAGAATACGCCAGCGGCGAAGACCTTTTCAATGGGGCGGCGACCACAGGCTTCGGAGGCACTTTCCTCGTTACGGCTGCATTGATGCTTTCCAATGACCTCGGTTCCACTGACAATCTGGCGCTGTCTGGGGCCTGTTCTCTGGCTAGACGACGAGCATTGATCTCCGTATCCTATCGGATTCGCCTGCGTGCGCAGTCCCGGTCGGGCTTGTAACACTGTTGCGAGTTAATTTGACAGCAAACGATAACGTCCGCAGTTCCAATTTCGACAGACATCTGTAGCAACACTAACACTGCCCGGTTGGGAGTTGGCCGTGCCGGATACAATACAAACCTGAAGGTTTAAGAGGACGGGGAGGATTCCTTCCTCTCACCAACACTATCTCTGTTGCCCTCTTCAAGTTCTTTCCAATGGTTAACAAAAACTTCTTCATTCAAAATTCTATCGTCCGACTGCCCCATTTATTCCTTCTGTCTTTGCAAGTATACAAACTCGCCAACGCAGCGGCTGTCCCTTCACCCAAACAGAACGCGAACCAAACGATTCGATGGGTCGACTGCCACGAAAGGGTTCCCCAGCCCATTGAATCCGCGTTGAACGTCACGGGTTCAACCTTCAACGGGACGCTTCCTTCCACCTTGCACTGCGGCGAGATGGATGTTCCGCTGGACTACACCAAGGCATTCAACGAGGCCACCAACAAGATCACGATTGGCTTCGCCATGAACCGCCCCGCCAAGCATTCCTCCGGCCTCATTCTTTAGTTCGTACCCGCCTTGATTGTTTCGTTATTTCGCTAATATTGCTTCCATAGTCATGCAGGTAAGTGGCGTGGAATCGTATCGCCTTCGCTGCTCAGCACACCACAGGCGGACCTGGACTGGACGCGGCGTCGCAGGCGTGGGCGAATGTTCTCAACCTCTCCTGGGGCGCGCCGTTCGCTGGGCTGCCGGACTTTGATTTCTTGGGTGGGTCGTACGGATTAATCGCCGTCTTCTCCACTTATATTCTTTGCAGCGCTTAACACTCGTGGCCTTCAGTTTTCCAACCCGCTCAACTGCACTTCCGGTGTTTTCTTCAACGATATCCCCTTTTCCTTGTCAGCACTTCTACCTCTCCCGGGTGACTCATAACCTGACTAGTCTTCAGCCCGAGCTCGCAGGTGGAATACGACCAGTACCAGGCTGCGATGACGAACTTCTATGCTGCGTGTACCAACAATACGACACCTGTGGGGATCATGAAGCACATCGGAACGGTCGAGTTAATTCAGGACTGGGATTCCCTCCGTGCCGCGCTAGGATATCAGAAGGTCAGCTTCGCCGGGGTTTCATAGTGAGCCTTCTGTTGGCATAGTAGTCGTGTCCGCATTTAGCTGTATGCAGTGGAACCTTCGCAGGCATGGCATACGCTGCACGTTTTCCCGAGCGTGTGGATCGCTTTGTCCTCGATGCAGCTATCCCGCACGGCATGGTACGTTGTCTGGCATCCGCAAAATATTTCCGCACTGACACACGATGGTGTGTAGCCGTTCCAGGACATGGTCACAGATCAAATTGCCGCTGCAAACCGACTTGTCCTTCGCGCCGACGCCTTCTGTCTCACGGACACAAAGTGCCCGTTCCATGGGCAGGGAAATGGCAGCGTCGTCAAGGTGTGAATTCCCAGGACTAGATATCCCACTGCCGTGTGTTAACATCATGACCCGTAGGCATGGGACACTCTCCTCACACGCGCCATCGCAGAGCCCCTCCCCGCGCTCAGCTGTGGTGCCGGCACGGGATGCAACTCGCCCGTTACACCGACTGACCTGCGCCTCGGGCTAACTGTCTTGTTCCGCGCGAACCCCGACTTTCCCTTATTCAACATCGCGCTCAATGCGTCCCTCCACGGAGACGCGAGCCTCTTTGCGTATCAGCCCCTTGGTGACATCCGCGAGAGTGTCGTATCACCACTGCTTTGTTCGGATTTCAGTTCGAAGCAGCTTCTTCCATCGTCAACAATTTCTAAATAATCCTGCAGAAATTGAAGACGCCCAAAAGACCTTTGCTGCATACAATAATCTCAGCGTGAATGCTCAGGACGTACGTCACTTCCTTCTCGCCGACTTCCGTGCTCAGACATTCCCCCACGATTCTATAGATCGACACCCGTCGGGTCATCTACTCACAAATCGGCCAATTCTTCCTCATGTGCTCTGCATGGCCGAACCCCGTCCCCGACCCCGTCACCCTCCCCACCAACCTCCCGCTCATGTGGATGACGTCCGACTTTGACCTCAAGTCCGTTTCGCCTTCCCATCCGCGTCGCTCTAAATCAATACTAATCTTCTCGTTTCTCCTTAGCCTGCCAACAGAGTTAACCACATTTGCGGTCAAACAGGCGCCCAAATCTACATTCGTCGTTCGCCACGGCGACGACCATACCTCGATCCTTGGTCTGTATTTACTCCTTGCGCGTTGAAATGCGAGATACATGTCGCTAATTGTTCTATTCCAACCCAGCCGTACCCGCCGGCACACCTGCCCAGGACCTCATGACAAACTTCCTCCGAACCGGGATAATGCCGGTGGCTAAGTCGGATGCTCAGATTACTGTTATCAGCCCTGGTGGCACTCGGGGACCCTTACCTGGGGCATATGATGTGCCCACTGGTGCTGTGGCAGAGGATACGAGCACTGTGGAGAATATTGTCTAGTTCAGCGGAATTACTCGTACACCTTCCTTTGAACATGTTATGCTGGTTGTCTCGCTTTGCTATCAACACATTCCCTTCATTTTTCTGCTGCAGGTTATTTTTGGCCCCTGAGTCTGCACTGTTAATCGCAACGCCCGCTAGATCACCTCTAGATTAAATCTCACCTCATCCGGCCATAGCGGCAGAAAGGTCAAAACACGTTATTGTAATAAAGGATACAAATTTGCAAAGGAATGTGTACCACACGCCTACTGCACTTTACCCGCAATAAATGCAGCCGCAGTACCCGCGTCTTCGCCATATGTCCTGGATGAAGAAATGACACTCAGCAGTCAGCACAAGAAGAATTCAAGGGATAGACACACAAGTGCGGCAGAAGAATTGCATCACCGTGCAAGCAGATGTCATCCCCCTTGTGGCAGATAACCTTCGTGTTGGCTGCGCTGATGCCTGCGACTGCCTGACCGTCATCCGGGTCGCCCTGATTTCGCCAGCGACCGTGTGAATCGACAGCTCGTATTTAAATAAAGGAAATCCTCACGAAAATGACAGCAGCGTTGATGTGGGCAGAGACGGCGGGAGAGAGCTGCTTGGCCGAGTTGTGAACGAGTTGGCCGCATTGACTGTACCCGACAGCGACAATCTTAGCCTGTGAAATAAGTAGCGTTCAGAAAACACATTGCCATTGATACGCCATGGCAAACACGTACGTTCGGGCAAGAATTGGCGGCGTTTGAACTGGTATCCGTATTAGGCACGCTCATGGCCAGTAAAGATGGGTTGGAAGTCTTACATCTGTCGCCATAGTCTTCGACCCCTGAGGGTCGCCCCCCTCCAGGAATCCAGGGATGCTCGTTGGGTAGTTCACACCAGCGAACGACAACGTCTTTCCGGGCAGCGCGGCCTTGAGCGCCGGTGGGCCCACAACAATCCCGATCGGAGCTGGCTCCGTCGTGCCGCGGGCGAAAATCACCTTCGATGCCATCCTGGTTCAGAGTAAGCACATAAAATAACTTTGCATACCGCCAACTTGAACCTACCATAACATCTGAACAAGCGGCTCGCCGCTCGACCACTGGGCCGCAAGAGCAAAAAGACTCAAGGAAACGAAGGGGAAGAGAGAGAACAACATGGTTTTAGTTTGGGTTGACCTCGAGTCGAACCTCTTTATATGAACGGACGAAACTTCGTCGGGTGTTTTCGATATTGGCGGGTGCAAAAGTTTCCAATGGTAGGGAACTGCAATGATGAGTAGCCGAAAACTTCGTTACTAGCGATCAGCAACGCGCCGCGAGCCTTAGAGGGACGATCTGAAGCAGCGAAAAGGTGACCTGGCACCATGTTTATATTCAAACGGGTCGAGGAGGGGCCAGGTTCAAACGAATGGGGGACCCTGAGGTCTGGGACCCCGCTCAATGTGTCAAAAAACTTTCGAATCTTGTTGAGCCAAGCCGCCCCTCTGCTTCCGCTTCACCGCTTGGAGAAAGTAAGTCAACCGTGGGAATTCGAATTTAAATTTTCGGTTATCGGGGCCGATGGATGTGGATGCAATCCCAGACGAAAGGGAAGCAGCGGTCAATACATACATTCAGAAATTAATGTCCTTTATCCGATTACCAGTCCATGTCTCGCTAGCCATCCTCGGCCTTTGAACCTTTAACGGGCGGGTGCAGTTACTGACTTCCGAGTCAGCCAACATCAAACAGGGTGCAATTGCCTGGTCTAGACTTCGGGGAGTAAACACCGCGAGGATGCGATCACGAGCTCTCGGTCAGCGAATACGGTCTTGTCACCGCGACCGATCTGAATGGAAAGCTCAAGAGCATAAATCTCGACCCACTGGCGCGGGAGCGGGAATTTCAGCCTACCCTTCAAAAAAGAGCAGGAGTGACCGCCGTAGAGCGTAAAGCTGAGGTGGAATGTTACCGGACTTAGGATCACCTATAGGTTGCAAACGACGATGGTTTGGGATTGCAAAAAGCCTGCTCGTTCAACCGAGCTTTCAACCGTGGGAATATACACGAGGGGGATCATCCTCTCACTGCTTGTCGCGGGAATATTATGACACTTCCTGTTTTGAATCAAGATTTTATTGAGATTTCTGCGGGGGTTTGTTGAAGCTTTGTCCGGGCCGCGGGCCGACATTTTCCGTCCAACTTCGGCATCTCGATCCGGTCGTGGAGTCACCTCGCTTCCACCATGTCGCAGCAGGAATTCAAAGTCACCACAGCGGAAGACTGGGCCCGCACGGACCAGTATCACAACTCCTTCTTGCACACCAAGGACGAAATCCTCGACGCCGCGCTCAAGAACAGCACCGCAAACGGCTTGCCTGAAATAGCCGTCAGCGCCGCACAGGGGAAGTTCCTCAATCTCTTGGTGTCTTCAATCGGAGCGAAGAGAATCTTGGAGGTTGGGACTTTGGGCGGGCGAGTCGGTTCCCCCATCGGTGAGCCATTGCTGAATGATTTGAACGAAGATATTCGACTATCTGGCTCGCGCGAGCACTTCCCGATGATGGGGAGCTGATTACGCTCGAGCTGATCGAGAAACACGCCAAGGTACTTCAGTTCAAGGTCTAAGTATGAGTCGTCTGTTTATTCATGTACTATCCAGGTTGCTCAAGAAAACATCGACAAGGCGAACCTCACCAACAAAGTCAAAATCATCGTTGGACCGGCGCATGAATCAATGCAACAGCTGCACCCAGAGACCCCGTTTGACTTTATCTTCATCGACGCAGACAAGAAGGGCAATCTGGACTACTTCACCGAGGCCAAGCGCCTGGTCCGCAAAGGCGGCGTTATCGTATGTCGTCATTTCCTCCTTTCAAATTCGTGCGATGCTGATGATTGGAAAATTAGATCGTGGACAACGTTGTGCGCTATGGTCGGGTTGCCGATCCGGAGTACACTGATACGAACGTTGAGGGTGTGCGAAGGCTGTTGAAGGGCTTGAAGGGAGATACGGATGTTGAGGCGACGACGATAGGGACGGTGGGAGATAAAGGTTACGACGGGTATTTATACGCTGTGCGGAAGTAGCGGTGGGGTAGATTGTAGGTGGGTACGGAATGGAATACTTCATTGTTGACCTCGATGTGAAATTACCCCAAGGTCAAACCGAAAGAGGTGTCCGGGATTGATGCGCCATCATGACATCTCTGATGCGCCGTTTTAAACCTCAAATCCAAATGCCGAAAAATCCAAATGCCGAAATCCCTTAAGCCATTAATAAGTGCGTGTCAAGATCAAAACATCGCTGAAACCCCCTATCCCTGGGCTATTCGTGTGCCATTACAAGTACACGAATTGTTGCAATATGTATACAAGAACTGCGCTGCCTCTCCTTTTTTTACCTCCAAAGGCTGTGACGATAGCATAATGGTCTGTGCATTGGCTCAAATTGTATCCAAGAAAAGGCTGTTAATTCACCCGTTCTATCTCAATCAACTTTTGGAGGCAAATTCCCCGCGTCTCACAAAGAGCTAAATGCGACGCCACGCAGATTCATCATTATAATCATTTTTCATTCGCATCTTCTCTCAAACAACAAGATGAATGCTACATAGGTCATCCCAAGGTCATCGCGTTTATGATGGGGTGAAAGAGAGGCCATCGAGCTGGGCAGCGAACTGGGCCGCAGCCTGCGTCGCCGGGTCCTGGAGGTTACCCTGGACAACGCCGGCGATGCAGTTTTTGAACCCAAGTAAGGTGGCGACATCACAGTTGGGCGCGGCGTTTCCGTGCCCGCATCCGCCGGAGCCATTGGTCTGCGCGACGTCGGGGCCGGCGCACTTGCCGCTCGAGAAGCCGCAGCAGCCCTGCTGGCAGTCGGAGTCGGCCGCGCACGTCTCGAAAACGGTCAGCTTGCTCGACTGGGCTGCAGGAGGTGCGGCCGCGGCGGGGGCGGGTGCAGCGGCGGCAGGCGGGGCAGCAGCGCCTCCAGACGTGGGGGTAAAGGGGAGGTTATCGAGCTGGGCGACGAAGGCGGCTGCGGTTTGGACGCCGGGGTCAGAGAGGTCACCGTTCACGGCGCCAGCAATGCAGTCGCTGAGCTTGAGGGCGGCGGCGACGTTGCAGTTGGGGGAGCTGTTGCCGTGGCCGCAGCCGCCGGAGCCGTTGGACTGGGCGACGGCTGGGCCGGCGCATTTCCCGGTGGAGAAGCCACAGCAACCCTGTTGGCAGTCGGAGTCCACTGAGCAGGCGCCGGTGACAAATTGGTTGCCGCGGCGCGCAGCGGCGTAACGGGAGGGGAGTTCGTGAGCCTGGACGCCGATCGCAACTGCAAGAGCAAGCAACATTAGGAGGGAAATGTCAGAGAAAACGAAAGGTACGCACCGAGGGTAAGAGCGACAAAGGTAGCAGAGAATTTCATGGTTGTTCAGTGAAAGTGGTGTTAAGTAAGAGGTGAATGAAAACGACAACACAGTTGTCTGAAGATGGATGAAGATGAAAAAGGCGAGGAGAAAAAGAAGAAGAAATGGACCTGAGGAAGATAGCGCTTCACCTGGCCTTAAATACCTCTGCGGGCCGCCAGGAAGGACCCATCATCAATGTTCGGAGCGCGATGAAACAAATTACCCATAGTAACGCTGTGCAGTTATATTTGCTCCAGGCCAACTCTAGGCATAATCTCCGACTTTCCTGTGTTGTTTTACCCAAAACGTTTCCGATCTCCGATTTCTGATTTTTTATCTCCAGTCCGGAGTAATTCTTACCAAATCCCGTAGTTGACCCCGAGTACATCAGGGCTAAGGGCCTGGTTACATGATGCCCCGGTCGGGCGGTGTTCAAACGAGTGTCGAGGGCTCGGCCAGCGAAAACGACGATTGGTTGGTAGCGAGGTCGGCAGAGAGCATTATCCGTGCAAGGCGCAATATGGTGTTCCCGATCTCCCGCTCAGTCAAGAAATAGTACTGTATAGGAAGTCAGAAGGGGACAGTGGCTTCAGCGCTTCAGAGAGCCAGTCTGATTCTCCTTGACTGTGATTTCTCCAGCAAGTTGTTCGTGATGAGGGTAAGGGAAGAGCCACGTCGTCGCTTGAAGTTGACGGCGGCATTCGCCGAGCGGAGATTAAATTACATCACAACAATTCTTTTTTTAAGTTGGCGTCAGTACTGATGTTGCGCTTCCGCAACGGTCGCGTCCTTGTTCCATCCCTTATCATTTTTTTAAAGAGGATTTTGCAACGGAAATCGGTGACCGCCACCCTCGCTTTCCCGCAGGTCACGGTATGGGGCTCCGGCCAATTATTTCCTCAACATGATACCCTTCATTTTATTCATGCACGTCACTCGTTTGGCAGAAACAGCTAACTTACTTTGGTTGCTCCATTCCTCCTCAAACATGTTCACCTTTCCACGGCAAAAACATTACTTATGCTAAGTGGCGAGCGATTCAACGAAGGACTCCGAGAACAAGCATTCATTCATTCTCCCAACATTACATTTACAGTAAACACTGAACTTTCATTTCAGGATTCACTCTGCTCATATATCACACGGACACTATTTCCTTCGCAATATGTACCGCCAACGCGAAAAGTTGAACGGGTTCTCGGGCATCTCGGACTACGTCGGGGAACCTCATTAATCTCGAGATGGCTTGAGCACCCATTCTCGGCGTTGAGGAGGGCAGAGCACATCTCCATATTCCGTATTTGAGTAGTTACCGGATTACTTCACTGGGATAGTTTGACTTGAGCTACGCCCTTTTCAACCATGGACAACTTTTTACGCACAGATACTTGAACCGTTCCCGTCGAATCATTACCTGTTTGTCGAATTCACTCTTGCTGAGCATCCGCGCTCATTTTTATATTTCCCTCAATTCTTAAGACTCGGCACGATCTGGACACATTGGGCCTCAAATCGCGCTGCTGCTGCTGCAACTTGGAAGAGTTCACCGATGTTTAGCCCCAGTGAAAACGACGGGCAGCCAGATCGAGCCGCATCGAACCATATCAAACTATTTTATATGTCGTTCCCTTTGCACGTTTATTATTTCGCGCAAGTTTTTTCTGCGCCTGCAACTTTTCGTTTTTCGCGCGCGTATATTCGACGTGCCGCCAAGATGCCGTTGTCAAGCCGATATGCCAGGAGGATGGGGTGCACACCTCTTATTGTGTCATGCCGTAATGGAAGAAATGCCATCGGAAATGAACTGATTCCAGGTCCGGGACGTCAAAGGGACGCGTCTTCCGCCGCGCACCCGTCGGTGAAGCCGTTAGACCCTCCCAGACGGTCGAGGACGTCAGTCAACAGTACGTAACGTCGTAGTCTGCCGATGAAGCCGAGCAATTATCTCTGTTGAACATCAAACGATTTAATTCAAGTTATCGACGAACTATGAACTGTTCGAGCGCGCGTCAAAACTGGGAAATTCCGCGGTTCCACGATAACCTACTTACAACCACTGCGTTCAGTGGCCGCGTCGACGAACCCTTGTGAACCAGACTAGACCCTTTGCCGACCCTTGCCGACCATGGGGAACAAGCCTTGCCGACGTCAGATCAGCACAGCTGTGCTGACATGACTCGACCCTTTGCCGACCGGCCGTCCCCAAGGCTGTGCCTCCCTCTGCCTCCCGCCCTCCCACGGAGCTCGCCCACACTTGCAGATCTGTCCGCCACTTCGCCTCCCCGCTGAACTACCCCCCCGTGTACCTACGATACATTTTGGAATATAATGTATCAAACTCCGCCGTGATTCGCCGATTAAGCGGCATCACACAGTTACGTACACCATTTCAGACGCTGTCCAGCTTGTGTCCAGCGTTGGTCCAGCGCTTGTTTAAATGGTTTAGTGTCGGTCGAACGTCAAGAAGTGTTCTTTGGGCTCACATTGAAAGGTCAGTTGAGGTCCATCGAGGTCCGCAGAGGTCTGTGGACACCTGCCAAGGGGGCCCAAGGATAAGCAATTACCATATGGGGTAGAGGGGGGGAGGGGTCAAGGGTCCGCCGGAAAAAAAAATTGTGTGCAATTTTATTTTACCCCAGGAAGGTCTGCTGGGGAATTGAGAATACCAGGCAGGACTCAAACATGATTTCCCACTATAATCACCCCATGGCAGGCCTCTTACTGATAGGTTGGGTCACCGTGGTCCGTTTTGAACCAAGTTTCAACCCAACAAACCGTGTGAGTGTGAAGAGAATGACCATGATTCAATAACTTCTTCTCACATGGACTGCTGTTGTGTACTTTCCGTCAAATCACTGCTACGGCCACTTTATACCGCCAAACTAGATACTCTGCCGCCTCGGATATCCTTCTCTAAAAGGGAATTTGATGGCATCATCGTTACGTAGGGGGGGGAGGGGTAGGCCAAAGTGCCAAGAAAAAAAAATATGTAGGTGATATCCTTTTTTCTTATCTTTGGGCCCCCTTGACACCTGCTGTGCAGACGTCTGCCGCCCGGGGTCAGCACAGCCTGTGTCGACGAACCCCCTGAACGCAGTGAACGGTGCAGGCATAATTGGTTCGTCTTCCCATCCTCGCCGGCATCGGTCTGAATTTCTTGGTTGCAGCCTGGCTCCTGGTTCAAATATGGTATATCCGAGTGTGCAGAACTCTTACAGTTATATTCACTATTATGGGTTAAATTAACCAGCCCGTCCCTGATTCAATGAATCTTTTCCCCCGATAGACTCACTCATTGATCCAAGGTTTTCGCGCCGCCTGGTGCATAAACACATTGCTGCGATGATTAGCAGGAGAGGCTGTGAGGTACTTTACTTTTATCACGTTAGGTGCAACTCAAATATCCCCAATAACCAAAAAAACCCATGGTTAACGTTGACTTGCAGGAATTACAACTGCTTCCTAGACTTAATGAGAAAGCCCTGCAGTGTTGAATCAGTGTGTCGAATCTTGACTTATACTGTCCTACCACACAGTGGACTTGGATTCAGATAGTTGGGTATTCGCTAGGAATAACCACAGCACGATATCTGCCATCAGAAAACATTCCCACGGTTGAATTGAGAGAAACATAGCTGTATTGCCGCTTTTCCAGACATTTCTATGTCAGTCTCCGTTCTAAAACCACCTATGATACTCGGTATCGGTTGATAACTGACTCCGGGCCAATATATCTACGATCTAGGGACATTTGTCCGTCTACTCTTGATTAATATTGAACGTGGGACCGGTCCTGAAATTCAAGTTACAATTTGAAACCTTGGTAAGGGCAGGGATCTTTTTCGCTGCACAGCGAGTTCGCGAGGAATCTCCTCCGCTGAGACGCTTTAATGCACTACAAAAAGTTTTTTGCCGAGGAATAGTAACGAGTCCATGTGTTCGGACATCGATTGAAACCTGTGGATCTCATTTAGATTCAAAGCATTCAAACTACCTTGGAGAGTGAGTATATAATTTCTGATGCAGCAAGGCTTCACTGCTTCGCCGTTTTTGCTTCGCGACAAAGACTCGAGAAAGGATGAGACGGGTCGATGAAGCTGCACAGCTGATTTGGTCGCCAGGCCTGGGGGTGTTGTCTTGTAAGAGGCAGTAATTTCGAGCCAAATAAATCCTGATCAGTTTAACCATATAAGGTCACAGATTCTGGAATTTGTGGGCAGACGTACTCCGGAAGTAAGGCCTGGGCTGCAGGAGTATGAATTCCGCCAGATGAAGGTCAGAATTAACTCTGAAAAAATCAATTAAACTCAGGTCTTCCGGTTCGGGGCTCGATTCAGGTAAGAACCTGGCCTCGAAAGCACGAACACCGAACCTGAACAGTGCATACGGTGCTCGGTTTGAGCACTGGCCGAACCGTAAACCTGAACATCGCGTTCAGTTCGGTCCGGTTTAGCTTCGAACCGATTTTCGAACCCAGGACTAAAGACAAACCAGGGAGGTGTGAATTGCCTTTCAGTGCCGGTATCAAAGTCTTCAAAGCCACTTACAATGGATTCCACAGACTCCCTCTCTTGCCGGTAGAGATGCCTATATGGAACACAGGTTCACGTTCGACGTTCGGCCAATAGGCCAACCGAACGTGGCGTTCGTTCGCGTTCAGCGGGGAAATACGACTGCACTGAATCATACACTCGTAGTATAGCAGTTGAGCAGGACTTGCGGCGAGAAATTCAAGAGAGCGATGTCGAGGAGTGCCGTGAGTAACGATCTCTGAATGGATGAATTGGTGAGTTTGAACGAAGACTTATCTGGTGGTGTTAGAGCGGAGGCTGGATGAAGACGGAAAGGAAGATGAGTGGGCGTGCAGTAAATTATCCTGGGTGAAAGCTTCCGTTGGATTGTATACGTTCATGGGTTGAAGTGTGAAGCTGAGGCTGGTAGATTGTGTCGCTTGAGTTGCGAAATTCGAAAACGATGTAAGTAAGATATGGAACGAAACCATCCAATACAAATGTGTACGAGCTAGGATTCACTGTTTATTCGTGAGTAATCGAGTAGTTAATGGTTGAAACATTGACCTTCGAACACTGGGGGTTGGTTGCCAGGTGTAATTCAGGCTTGTTCAACTATGAAAGGCAGAATAAGGGGACTTGAATGCGGCCTCACCGATGTAGCGCTGAGATTGAGGCTGAAACCCAAAGGAGCTCCAAAACTCAAAACTGGGCACTTTAGCTTGGTTTTCCTGCATGAGGAGATTATTGTGCCCACGCAAGCTGCAATTCTGCACCAATTTTTCTGTCAACATGGCACACGCCTTCCCACGCTTCCCAGGGACCCTTCAGTGTCCTTCATTGCGATATCTGAGCGGCAGTAGGAAATCCGCGGGCCAAATGACCAAAACTGGGCACTTTAGCTTGGTTTTCGTGCATGAGGAGATTATTGTGCCCGCACAAGCTGCAATTCTGCACCGATTTTTCTGTCAACATGGCACACGCCTGGCCACGCTCCCCAGGGACCCTTCAGTGGCCTTCATTGCAATATCTAACCGGCGGTAGGAAATCCGCGGGCCAACTGACCAAAACTGGGCACTTTAGCTTGTTTTTTCCAGCATGAGGAGATTATTGTGCCCACGCAAGCTGCAATTCTGCACCGATTTTTCTGTCAACATGGTCCCTGAGGAGCGCGGCAAGGTGTGTGCCATGTTGGTAGAAAAATCGGTGCAGAATTGCAGCTTGCGCGGGCACAATAATCTCCTCATGCAGGAAAAAACAAGCTAGGGTGCCCAGTTTTGGTCATTTGGCCCGCGGATTTTCTACCGCCGGTCAGATATTGCAATGAAGGCCACTGAAGGGTCCCTGGGGAGCGCGGCAAGGTGTCTGCCATGTTGGCAGAAAAATCGGTCCAGAATTGCAGCTTGTGCGGGCACAATAATCTCCTCATGCAGGAAAAACAAGCCAAAGTGCCCAGGTTTGGTCATTTGGCCTCCGGATTTCCTACTGCCGCTCAGATATCGCAATGAAGGACACTGAAGGGTCCCTGGGGAGCGTGGCAATGCATGTACCCTGTTGGCACAAAAATCGGTGCAGAATTGCAGCTTGCGCAGGCACAGTAACCTCCTCATGCAGGAAAAAACAAGCTAAAGTGCCCCGTTTTGGTCATTTGGCCCGCGGATTTCCTACCGCCGGTCAGATATTGCAATGAAGGCCACTGAAGGCTCCCTGAGGAGCGTGGCAAGGCGTGTACCATGTTGGCAGAGAAATCGGTGCAAAATTGCAGCTTGCGCGGGCACAATAATCTCCTTATGCAGGAAAAAACAAGCTAAAGTACCCAGTTTTTGTCATTTGGACTGCGGATTTCCTACCGCCGCTCAGATATCGCAATGAAGGACGCCGAGGGTCCCCGGGGGAGCATCGCAAGGTCTGTGCCATGTTGGTAGGAAAATCGGTGCAGAATTGCAGGTTGCGCGGGCACAATAATCTCCTCACGCAGGAAAAACAAGCTAAAGTGCCCAGCTTTGGTCATTTGGCCCGCGGATTTTCTAATCCTGTCAGATATTGCAATGAAGGCCACTGAAGGGTCCCTGGGGAGCGTGGCAAGGCATGTAACGTGTTGGCAGAAAAATCCGTGCAGAATTGCAGCTTGCGCGGGCACAATAATCTCCTTATGCAGGAAAAACAAGCTAAAGTGCCCAGTTTTGGTCATTTGGACCGCGGATTTCCTACCGCCGCTCAGATATCGCAATGAAAGACACTGAGGGTCTCCGGGGGAGCATGGCAAGGTCTGTGCCATGTTGGTAGGAAAATCGGTGCAGAATTGCAGCTTGCGCGGGCACAATAATCTCCTCATGCAGGAAAAACAAGCTAGGGTGCCCAGTTTTGGTCATTTGGCCCGCGGATTTCCTACCGCCGGTCAGATATTGCAATGAAGGCCACTGAAGGGTCCCTGGGGAGCGTGGCAAGGCGTGTGCCATGTTGGCAGAAAAATCGGTGCAGAATTGCAGCTTGTGCGGGCATAATAATCTCCTTATGCAGGAAAAACAACCTAAAGTGCCCAGTTTGGGTCATTTGGACCGCGGATTTCCTACCGCCGCTCAGATATCGCAATGAAAGACACTGAAGGGCCCCTGGGGAGCGCGGCAATGCACGTGCAATGTTGACAAAAAATTCGGTGAGGAACTGGCCCTCACGCGGGCAAAATAATCTGAAGTGCCCACTTTCGGGTGTCTGGCCCGCGGATTTTCTACCGCTGCGCAGATATTGCAATGAAGGACACTGAAGGGTCCCTGGGGAGCGTGGCAAGGCATGTAACGTGTTGGCAGAAAAATCAGTGCAGAATTGCAGCTTGCGCAGGCACAGTAATCTCCTCATGCAGGAAAAACAAGCTAGGGTGCCCAGTTTTGGTCATTTGGCCCGCGGATTTCCTACCGCCGGTCAGATATTGCAATGAAGGCCACTAAAGGGTCTCTGGGGAGCATGGCAAGGCGTCTGCCATGTTGGCAGAAAAATCGGTGCAGAATTGCAGCTTGTGCGGGCACAATAATCTCCTTATGCACGAAAAACAAGCTAAAGTGCCCAGTTTTCGTCATTTGGACCGCGGATTTCCTACCGCCGCTCGAGAGTGGCAAAGTGTGTGCCATGTTGCCAGAAAAATCGGTGCAGAATGTGCAGCTTGCACGGGCAAAATGATCTCTTCATGTGGGGAAAACAAGCCAAAGTGCCCAGTTTTGGTCATTTGGACCGCAGATTTTCTACTGCGGGTCAGATATCGCAAAGGGAGGCCCTGATGGGCCTCTGAGGAGCATAGCAATGCGCGTCCCATCTTGGCAGAAAAATCGCTGCAGAATTGCAGCTTGCACGGGCAAACCCACCTGAAGTGCCCTCTTTCGAGTGTCTGGCCCGCGGATTTTCTACCGCTGGTCAGATATCGCAATGAACAACACTGAGGGGTCCCTGGGGAGCGTAGCAATACACGTGCAATGTTGGCAGAAAATTCGGTGCGGAACTGCCCCTCACGCGGGTAAAATAATCTGAAGTGCCCACTTTCAGGCGTCTGGCCCGCGGATTTCCTACCGCTGCTCAGATATCGCAATAAACAACACTGAGGGGTCCTTGGGGAGCGTAGCAATGCATGTGCAATGTTGGCAAAAAAATCGGTGTGGAACTGCCGAAATGCCTCTCCCGCAGGCAAAACAGTCTGAAGTGCCCAGTTTTGGTTATCTGGCTGGCAGATTTTCAACGACAGGTCAGTTATTGCAGACAGAGGTCCCACTGGGTCCGTGGGGGGCGTAGATGCAGGCCAAACAATCCAAAGTGGCCGGATCTTGTTATCGTCCTTACACATTTTCTGCTGCAGATATGCAGTAGTATGGCGGTCACATTGCATATTTACTATTCTGACCTTTTCTTTTCACCTTTTCACCCTTTTTCCCGATTTTCAACTTTCTTTACTAATCAGTAAAGACATGACCTACCATAGAAAATCTGCCACCTGAATGCCCAAAACTGGGCACTTCAGATTGTTTTGCCTGGGCAAGAGGCAATTCCGCACTGAATTTTCCGCCAACATACCACCCGCATTGGCATCTGTCCCGCAGACTCGCACATACCTTCCCCCATCACATATGACCTGCTGCGGATCTGCAGCAGAAAATCTGCCAGCTAAATACCTGAAACTGGGCACTTCAGACTGTTTTGCCTGCCAATTCCGTACCGAACTTTTTGCCAACATACCACCCGCATTGCTACGCTGCCCATGGACCCAGCAGTGCCTCTGTCTGCAATATCTGACCTGCCGTAGAAAATCTGCCAGCCAAATGACCAAAACTGTGCACTTTACCTTGTTTTGCCTGCACAAGAGGCAATTCCGCACCAAATTTTCTCCCATTGTTATGCTCCCCCAGACCCAGCAGTGCCTCTCTTTGCGATCTCTGACCTGCTGTAGAAAATTTCCCAGCCAAATGACCGAAACTGGGCACTTCAGATTGTTTTGCCTGCGCAAGAGGCAATTCCGCACCGGATTTTCTGCCACCATGCCCACCGAATTTTCTTCCAATATCCCATTGTTGTTCTTATGTTCCTACATATGGCGGTCACATTGCACATTTATTATGCAACCGACCGCAATCACCTTTGGCCATCAAGAGTGTTTAACCCTAATGTAGGGCAGTGTTCAAAACCACTGTCCTCCCTAGGTCTTGTTCATAAAGTTGTCATGTTCCAGCACATTGAATGAATACTAATCTGTGTCCATGGGAAGAAAAGAATAGCAGAATGAAAACACCCAAAAAAAAAGTATGGAAAGTTAAAGACCCGAAAAAAAGGTGGAAAAGTGGGAAAAAACCCCGGAATAATAAATGTGCGAAGTGACCGCCATACCTACAAACCCAGGGACACTTTCACCAACGTATTTGACCTGTCACAGATCTCCAGCAGAAAGCTTGCTCACCCAATAACAAACTTCAATTAGTTCCAAAACATGCGCACTCCCATCATATCTACAAGTTTGTCTCCTTATATCTTGTACTTTTGAAACAGTTTAAAACCATTTCTATTCAGAAGAGCTAAAGCCACTGGAAGAGGTAGTCACAAGGAACATACAGTCGCTGACCACCAACATACATGTGCTGCTCTACCCCAATTCTTCGGCTGCAACCTCCCAAACTATGTGACACACTTAAGGGAAAACTGGAGAAGAGAAAAGCAAGTGACATTTTCAGCCAACCAGGTTTCAAGTTTTTCACCAATATTTTCACCTGAAAAACTGGTGAATTTTGAGGTGGAAAATTCGAAATAAAAAAATTCACATTTTTCACCGAAAAACTTGAATTCAAATATTTCAAGTTTTTCACCTCAGTTCCAAGTGAAAAATCTCTGAAAAATGTTTTAACTTTTTCAGTCATATTCTTGGTGTAAAATGGGGTGAAAAAAAACATGTATATTTCATTACATTTTTCACCAAAAATTACAGTAGAAAACAATGTGAAAAATATGTGAAAAATATGTGAAAAATGTGAACCCCAGTTTCAAATTTTTCACCGCTTTTTTTATCACTTTTTTCACGAATTTTTCAGCACTTTTTCCGCTGAATATTGTTGTGAATAAAGTTTTACATTTTCCACCCCAATTTCCGGGTGGCAATAGAGGTGAATCTTGAGGTGTAAAACTCATAAATTTTGTTTCAAGTTTTTCACCTTAAATTCCACTGGAAATAGTGGTGAAAAAAGTTTTAAATTTTTCACCTCGTTTCTCACTGAAAAATGTGTAAAACTCCGCTGAATTTTGGGTGAATAGTTGGTGTAAAACTTATAAATTTTGTTTCAAGTTTTTCACCCTGAATTCCACTTGAAATAGTGGTGAAAAAAGTTTTTAAATTTTTGACCTCGTGTCTCAGTGAAAAATGCGTAAAAATCCGCTGAATTTTGGGTGAATAGTTGGTGTAAAACTCATAAATTTTGTTTCAAGTTTTTCACCTTGAATTCCACCTGAAATAGTGGTGAAAAAAGTTTAAATTTTTCACCTCTTTTCTCACTGAAAAATGTGTAAAAATCCCGCTGAAGTTTAGGTGAATAGTTGGTGTAAAACATTATGAGTTTTGTTTCAAGTTTTTCACCTTGAATTCCACTTGAAATAGTGGTGAAAAAGTTTTAAATTTTTCACCTCTTTTTTCGGTGAAAAATGTCTGAAAAACCCGCTGAATTTTGGGTGAATAGTTGGTGTAAAACATTATGAGTTTTGTTTCAAGTTTTTCACCTTGAATTCCACTTGAAATAGTGGTGAAAAAGTTTTAAATTTTTCACCTCTTTTTTCGGTGAAAAATGTCTGAAAAACAAACAACATTTTTCACCGTAAATTGAGGTGAAAAATTTGAATCTCCCAACCAGTGTTTGGGAGTTCTTTCTTCCATGTTTTATTCAAGCTGACTTCTTGTTGCAGAAAGCTGCAGTCAAATCCTCTTGCTTTAGGAAGTCTATTTTACGTCCTTGATTCACATTATTTTAACTACGATGTATTTTCCTATCAATAGAAGTTACTTTCACTAGTGTTTTAATCAAGCCTAAAAGAATTCCATTCTGGGTGTGTTCACCGGGTTCCTTTGAGGGATCATACTGAGGAATTTCAGTGAATGAGTAGGATATGCTTGACTGTTCAATCAACCACCGTTAAATAGAGTAGCATATGATTCTCCTAATTTCCGAGGCAGGACTCCAATTCGGGCTTCTCGGGCTTTTATTGAACCATTCTATGGTCATACTTCAACTTTAACAGTATGTCCCTCATCATGTTGTGTAACTACTCGTTCATCGAGACAGGGTGAGTGCAATTTCGACTTCGCCATGCGTCTACAGAATCCAACTCGAGTCTTGCTTCGACATGAGCATCCATCATCCTTTGAGTCAATATTTCAATAGACCCTTCTCTCTCAAATTCGATGCTCAACTTCATGCTAGCTAGTTTTTGTACCTCGGTTCAATTTTCTTTCATTTTCTTCGTCCATTTCTCGGTATGGACCTTGAATTCTGTAGCTCTGCAGGAAAATTTGAATGTGAATCAAGAGCGTCAAGTTCACGTATGATAAACTCAATTACTATTGATATTGATGAACCGTTGGTTCACCGAGCTCAAAGATAAATTGCGCGAAATTGGGGGCGAAACCGATTTAGTTGAGCCCCATCAGATAATTCTCACGGTTGGAATTCTCCAGTTTCGTCTGTTTTACTCTTCATCGTGATCCGCTCGTGATGCGAGCTCACTTAAATGGGCTCTTTCAAGTTACACTCCCACGCCTCAAGACTATTGCATAGATTTCAGCAGAATGTTGCACTCCTTCTTAACTTGATGTCATTCAGCTTTGATTTTTTCTTCTCCTCAAACAGATTTCAATACCCAAGCCGCTTGCTTTATCCGTATTGGGTATTCTATGTGCTAGTCTCTGTACTGAACTCTGCGGATGTAGCTTGCCCGCAATGCACAGTGCGCGTGCATACTCTACGCACCAACCGTGTCGGGGTTCGACGTGCATAGCGCTCTCGGCTCTGCACTGCGGATTTGGCAGCACCCACTCGGCACAGGGCGAGGGAAGTGCACGCAGACGGCAACATGTTGACGGCGTGCGGAAGAAAAATGCGGGGAGGCAAGGAGGGCCGGGACGAGAAAGACGAGAGGCCTGCACACCTTGTACTCCGGATGTTCCTCTCGATGTTGCAGGGTATCTGACGTGCGTGGAACACACCACCTTTGCAGTGCAGACCGTCACCCCATTCCTTGAGCCATACGACGGGGTGCTGTGGGTCAGAAAGAAGGAATGAAGCGAAACTAAGGTACACATATATATGCCCAGGAAATCAAATAGACTTCAGGAAGGTAAGTAATGTCCCTAAACCCTCATTCAAGGGTACCCTGCCCGCCATCCCATGCGCTGACTTGCGACTCACCAGCTGAGAAGGGACGAAGCATATCTCTGCAGTATTTGTAGTATCTGCGAGGTGTATTCACAATAAAGATAGAGAGCTTGTCCCATGCCCGACAGTGGGGCGGAATTTCGTCGTCGATTAGGTCGTGGTGGTGGGAAGAGAGATGCATACGCGTGATGATACTGATGAGTAACGATTGCCGTTCGTGAATAGATAAAGTTTCGTAAACATTGTTTGGGGTCGCGAATGTAGTGAAGTAACCACAAATTCGTGAATGATATTGGCCATCTTTGCGGCAGTGAACAAGACATCTAATATTGTGAAGGAACCATTCAGTCCTTCACGAGGTGGGCATCATGATATACCTAGGATGTACGGCGTTGATGCCGTTATAATCCTCTACAACTTGAACTTAAGTTGCCAGCAGTTCCAAATTTCATGGCACTGAGTCCCACCGATTCCCACGCGTTGGAGCCTGGGCTTCCTCATGAAAAAGGTGCTGGGAAGATTGGAGGGAAAAAATATGAATTTTTAACCAACGCTCAACAAAGAACAATCGAAAGGATGAGCGGGAGAAACAGTAGGAAACATCCCGGCTCGCGAGGGCGTTTCTGGGTGAGAAAACTCTACGCCATCAGCACACACTGGCACTTATTAGTAAGTAACAGTTTCTTTTTATTATTATTCTTCCTTGTCCCAAGTAGCGGCTGGGTTATTCTGGCTGTTTTTGAAGTCTGCGCGGCAAGTTCAATGCCGCACAGCGGAGTTTGAATTATAAGACGTAATGATCGGCGGAGGGACGGGAGTCTAAGGCACAGGCTCGGCCGATGCGGCCGTCCAACGGCTTGCTGGCGTCGGACATCATTCCGTCGTGCTTCTCGCTGTCATGCCGGCATGACACAATAAGAGGTGTGCACCCTCTTCTCGTATGCCAGTGACGTCTGATCCTGCACGTGTCCAGATCTTCTCACGCGAGCCCGCGCGTACATAAGGCCAAATATTGCGATGGAACGGCTTATAATCAATGGCCACTTAGGGAGTCAGCCTAAGCTTTCTGGTGGACAAACTGGGAGGTTGTAAGTTCGGGCTCAACGCCCTCAGTGATGGCATACTCATATTACCGAATTAGGGTTGCGGTGCACGCGCGGCGTTGTGGTTCTCAAAAAAGAAGCATGTTAATGTAATTTCGGTATGGCTCCAAGCTAACTGGACTCGTCTCATAGCTAGGTTTGGGCAGCAATGTTTGTGTGTGTAAGAATTCAACTTGCATGGTGAACCGGTAAATTAGAGTCCGGATCAACTCCGATGTTGCCGAGATGCCGACGGGCCGTGTAGGCCGTCAAGTATTTTACACATCCTGTATCTTGCCTTGTACTACCCCCACCATATTCTGACATGCTCTGTATGCATATCCTTTGCTTGATGACACCTGGGACATTCAAGGAAAAGCTGGTCAAAAGTGGGCACAAAAACTTCAAAACAGTCGCGCGAAACCGAGCGTTGCGCGCGAGATTGGCGCGAGAAGTCAAGAAACGGCGCGCGAAATGATAAAACACGCGCGCGAACCAAAATGTCGCGCGGAATAATAAATGTACAAACCAAACATCATAATTTTAGGGTGGTCTTGTCTGGTTCGCAGATTGAGCCAGGGCTCGATCTGGTTCTACAAAATGTTGCAACACATCGAACTAAATTGAACCGGATGTAGCACTAAATCGAGCCAAATATATTCACATTGAACTACACTACATATGGTACTACTGCAGAATACTGTACCGTACCCCTCGGCGCGCGCTCCGCCGCTCTTGGTCTCGACCTAGGGTTGCTGCACTCGGACTGGGCGCATGGTGGTGATAGTGGGGGCGCAGCGTTGGGAGCTCTGCGGAAATAAATTAGTCCAGGTCGCGGGAGGGATGGAAGGAAATATCGTACGGACGGACGGAGGTATTCTGCTTCGAGCAATTTATCGGTTGGCGAGGCGGGTGCAGGTCTACAAGGTAACGGACGTCAGATGCGGACTCACCGGGGAGCATAATTGTAAAAGACAGAGTGCTGGAATATTCGATACATTTGAGCGCTAGAAGATCACGCGGAGGTGAACACACGGACTTTTGAGAAATGAAGACTTACCGGCCAGATGATGTACTGGTGAAGGTAAACTGCGAAGATGGTTATGACACAGCCGACAGAAGTGTCTAGATGATGCACCTTCGGTTTGATTCACATCGACGGGCTCGCCACCGGCTGGGATCCGCTACCGCGTACGATAGCCACAATGCACGCTGGGGGAAGAAGTAGAATGTTATTAGTGTCGATAGAGAAAGCCTACAACATTCACGAACGTCTGCCGACATAACATAGTATGCGATTGAATGTTGATGGGCGTCAGTGGCGTATTGTATCCAGTAAGTCCCGGCGAGGAAATGAGGAACGAAATAATACACCTAGGTCTTGAACCAGCGGCGTGGGGCTGTGGATCTGGCATTGCCCAGGTGTACTTTGGTGGGAATACTATTGGAGGAAAGATCTGAGAAATCGGCCTAGATCGCAGCGAAGGAGTGGACAACGACACGCCTTTGACTTGAAGCAGACCTCGGTTGAGTATATCTCCCATAGTTCTCGCTGTTACTTGTTTCGTCGCAGGTCTTCGCGCCTTTTATCGAGTAAAACGCGCTGTGGTCGATCCTCGTGTTTTCTATCGTCGTCCTGGCGCGTACGGGGGAGAATATGGGTCTACAGGGGCTCTGAGGACGGCTCAGGGAAACGCGGGACGTGGGGAGCAAGGCAGGCAAAGCGCGAGCGAGAAGGTGGTGGTAGGAAGCAAGGAGGAATTCAAGCTCCGATGGCCGCGTGGCCATTACGTGAACGCGTGAACGCCTAAGCGATGAAGCTGCCAGTGAAGTCGATGACGCGGAGTTGGACTTGTCTAAGTTGTGTGAAAACAGCGTCCAGTTCGATTTAATTCAACGTGGCTTGATGTGGCTCGACCGGTTCGATTTGGCTACCTGTCGTTTTCACTGGGTTAACGTTTAGCTCCTGCCAGTTCTGCCGCAAAAAGGCGGCCGCGCTTGCAGTTGCATTTTTTGCAGCAGGGACCCATGTTTTTTCGGTTCCATTCTTCATGCCAGTGAGCAGGAGAGAAAGGCTGTGCAAATCATCGCCAGGCTGACGGCTTGGCTCGTAAGGCTGTGCCCGTCGCGTCAAAGACGACCACCATGGCCGCGGGCAAATTTGGAGACCTCCCCACGGAAATCCTGACCCACATCCTCGATGATCCCCTGGTTTCTCTCGACACCCTTTATTCCCTTGCTCTTCTCTGTCGACGGTTACACCTGATCGCGCTTTCGGTCTATTTTTCCCGACACGAAGTGACCTCTGTCTCGAGGTCACTTCAAATTCAAATGGCGGAGAATCGCGACCTATTGGCGGTCCTACAAATGGCTTTATTTCTCCCCGACGTGGATGATTTAACCTTCATCTTTCCCCACCCGAGTTGTGTATCAATTTCCCCAATCCTTCGTGAGCTGCGAAGGGTCGAAACCTACCTCTCTCGGTTCCACTCCGTCAAAGGCGTCACCCTCCAACTGGATGAACCGCACAGCGTCTGCCTTTCCGTCGGCGACGAGATTGCACTACGCGCCTGGTCCATCGGGCTGGGTAGTCTTTTGAACTGCATCCTTGAAAAAGAGTGCAGCTGTTTGGCGGTCATGTACGGCGCCCAAATGACCAGATACAAAGCCAGAAACTTTTCCGGCCCGCCCCGTGGCAGTCGAATTCGAAGGCTGCTGGAGACCTTCCTTTGCCACTCCACAGAGATGCCAGCGCGCGATGAAGGACACATTGATATCCAATTGGCTCCTCCATTACCGTCAAGTCACCTCCGCTCCCTTACCATTCAATCCGCGACTCTCGTCATCCCCCCTGGTCTACATTGGACCCTCGCCCTACTGCGCAACTCCAACATAACCTCGCTTACACTGGGCCGTGGTGTAGAAGGAGCCGCCGTCTGGAGCGACGTCTTACCTCTTATCGGGTCTGCCACGCAGCGCCTGACCTCCCTTGATTTCCTCGGGGCTGATTTCATTCTACCACTCGATATCCTCGGACTCCTCTCCGGTCTCCCCGCACTCGTCCACCTCGGCATCTCGTCTACGCAGGACAGCGGAAGCTATCCGCTGGAGGGTCCACCCACCCAACTCCCAGCGCTCCAAACCCTCCGCGCGCCCCCCGGTTTCGTACGCCATTTTGTCCAGCAGCCTCTTTCCCTCCCCAGTATTCGATCCATCTGCATCTTGTGGAGTGAAATTTTCGCTCCTGTCGGTATCCGTGTCTTAGGCACAGTTCTATCCGACATCACGCAGACACTGCACACTCGCGGCCTCTCGCCCAGCATGTCAGTTTCATGCGACGTCACACCGAGGATGACCTACAGCCACGAGCTCCTGGCACAGTATTCCATGGGCGGGTTTCCCGCATTCCTCGCGAACATCACGGCCCTGGAGATTACGGTGACCAACGTATGGAACGTCAATGATCTGGGCGCCTGGATCGGTCTATGCCCTCGCATGCAGCGCGTGGATATTACACTCGGGCCATGGTCGGGCATAGATTTGCCCATCGTGTTGCAGGTCGTGAAGTCGACCAACTTCAGAGGCGAAATGACCCTGAATGGCGAGGTCTGCAACATAGGAGCCGAGGTGTGTATCTTCATTCATGTTGTGCGCTGTATCTCAAGCCACGTATCCTCTGCAGAATGGTAATGTAGCGTAAGAGGTGACTGATTTATTTCGAAATACCAACTCCGCCCTCTTCCCGCTACTGCTCGTATTTGGGTATTGCACTGGCGATTCTCCCCGCACAACCCGCTGATTATTTCCTTGTTCCGCTTCCCCATTGGCATACGGTTTCACTTTTATACGGCCTCCGCTGCCAGGCCACGAAATGCCCCTCATGATTTTCTCTGTGCTGCTTGCGTCTCTTGCCCTCATCTTGACTCTGCTCTGCACAACGTACTATCGCTTGAATTTCACATCACTCCCACCAGGACCGCGAGGATCGTTCTTTGCCGGTGTTAAGTCCCAGCTCCCGAACTCGGAGCCGTGGAAAACATACGCCGCGTGGGGCGCTCGCTTTGGTGGTGCGACTCGTAGCTCCCATATTATCTGAATTTTATCCTCAACAAAGTACTCACCGCAGGCCCACTGCTTAGTTTCCGGGTCTACAACAGGCTCACGATCGTGCTCAATAGCCACACTGCCGTACACGAGCTTCTGGAGCGGCGAGCAGCGATTTATTCGGGGCGCCCGGTATCGTGGATGTTTCACGTCATTTGTGGCCGGGGCTCCGCCGTTTTCAATACCTCGGCGAATGACCGACATAAAATCTATCGCCGAATGTTACAGCGTGGGCTGAATTCCCAAGCGGTTAAAGAATATTGGCCCATTCTCGAGGATGAGGTCGACGTTTTGATTCGTGGGCTTGGAGAGACGCCAGACCGGTTTGAAAGCCACATACGCAGGTGCGTCGTTGAACTTTTGCACACATCGGCGTCTATGGTATGACGTTTATTTTCAGAAACGCCACCGCAGTGATAATGAAAGTGAGATTTCCTTCCGAGGCAACCATTGGTCTTAAATCTCTCTCAGGTGGCCTTCGGATATTCCATCTCCGATGGTGACGACTCATTTATATCGTGCGGCGCCACTACTTTTATTTATCTTGCCCGCTGATACCCGGCAGCATCGCGGAGGAATCGTCCAAGATCTCAGGATGGGCTCTGGCTCCCGGCCGTTGGCTCGTGGATTATTTTCCCATCCGTACGCCTTCCTTCTGTTTGCGTTCCCACCTCCGTTCAGTTTATGCGCGCACCAAGTTCGATTTATTCCGGCCTGGGTGCCGCTAGCACACTTTAAGCGCCAGGGAGCCGAGTGGGGCGCGATGCTTAACTCGATGTCCGAGGTGCCGCACAATTGGGTTAAATCGCAAATGGTGAGTGGTGTCCTGTGCATGTCTGAGTTTTGGTTGAAATTGAGGCCGAACCACAGGCGGCGGGGAATCATATCCCGTCCTTCACGTCTCGTCTGCTGAAACCTGGGATGACCAAGGATGAGGAGGATATCGTCAAGTGGTGCGCCGGTGGACTGTATACCGGCGCATCGGATACGGTTTGTTCACATATTTCTTGCACCTTATACGCCGAGTTGAGAGATCCATCAGACGTTCTCCGCCACAATATCCTTCCTCATGCTCATGGCGCTGCACCCGTCAGTACAAAACCGGACACAGCAGGAAATCGATTCAATCATCGGACGGGCTCCTCGAATGACGGACGTCCACCGTCTTCCGTACCTCCTCACAATTCTGAAGGAAGTCATGCGATATGCACCCGTCGCGAATCTGGGTACGATTAATTTCTCCACCACTCAACCCCGCGACGCTTTGCTTAATTTAATTTGAATCCTACAGCCCTACCCCACCAGGCGACCGAGGACGATACTTACACTGGCTACCGCATTCCCGCTGGATCCACGATGGTGGCTAACGTCTGGGCGATATTACACGACCCCGAACTCTATCCCGATCCATTCGTATTTGATCCAGAGCGGTTCATCCGTCCTCGGCACTCTTATCTACTTCAGCAACCCGATCCCAGCGCCTATATCTGGGGATTCGGTCGGAGAAAATGTCCCGGTGCGATTTATGATCTTTCTCAGTGGCACGGAAAACTTGAAGGATGTTGAACTTACCTTGGGATGTCAGGTATCCAATTCGCCGAGCCGGCGCTGCTGCTGAGCATGGCGTCCATCCTTTACCACTTTGATATAGCCTGCAACTCGGAGTCCGGTGAGAACCCTGCGGTCGAGTTTACCACGGGAATCACCAGGTGTGTCTGCCCGCGTTTGTAAGTCTGTCGCTGTAAGAGTTAACGGGACGACAGCCATATCAAGCCATTCGGACTTCGGATTACAGCTCGCGATGTGCGGTAGAGTCAAATTCAGCGAGATGTCTGTACGCAACTTGTTTCACAGTGCGAGCCGGCGTTCTAGCTCTCACTCAGCGTGGAGGTGAGAATGAGGGAGCAATGTCGATCCGCAATGGGTGGGTCATTCGAATGACATTTCGATAGATTGTACATTATAATACCAATACAGAATCAAATACTTCGAAGGTATTAACCTCGACGAACAAGATTACCCAAGATAAACGGAGACCGAAAAGTATGATGGACGTTTACGACGCCAAGGGTACTCGAGGCAGCGGTCGCGAGTAAGGCGGCAGCGGTTCCCCGAAAGTGGAGGCGGAGGAGGAGGTGGGCGACGGCGGGCGGAACGATGGCGCATCAGGCGTTGCGCTATGGTCATCGGAAACTGGGATGACGGGGATGGAATAGAGCGGCCAGTGGGGCTGTTTCTCGCGCTGAAGTTCCGAGTGCGGCGACTCCCTGGCTTGGTCGTCTGAAACTGGAATGACGGGGATGTCGGGTTGTTTTTCGCCCTGGAATTCCGAGTGCGGTGGCTCCCTGGGGCCAGAGATAACACCGTTCGGCGCAGCAGGATCCAATTCGCGTCCGCTCTCCTCGATAGCAGGGAAATCACCAACTACAGCGCCTAAACGACGGCGCCGCCGGCGCCATCGATAGATGCTGATGGCTAGTGCGATGACGAGGAGGGGTATCAGGATGCCGATTAACACAAAGGCAGTGTGGTTAGATCTGCTGTGTATGGTTGCACCGGCGGCCGGGCTGGATACTTTAGTCGGTGCAACTGAGGAAGTGGCTGCAGTCGGTACGGAGGAAGTGGTTGCAGGGATCGAATTGTTTAGTGAGGGTGAGCGGCTCGAAGCGGATGGCGAAGCAGTTGTAATGGGAAAGGAGAGCGAGGATAAACTGCTCGGTGAGCTATGGGCGGTCGAGGATGTGCCAGTGAGAGCTGGAGATGAAGGGACAGGTGTGGGGATGAACGACGGAGCTGATGCGGGAGCCCCAGATCCGCCTGCGCCCGGGGATGTGGTCGCCGGAGGGGGAGGAAGTGGAGGTTGACTGGCAGAGTCAGAAGGCACTGTAAGACTACTCAGGATGCTGCTCAGGAGGCAGCTAAGATCAACGCAGCTGCTGGTACTAAAAGCAGAGGAAGTTGAGAGCGAATTCTTCCGGAAAGAAAAAAAAGGGTGGAAAACTTGCCTCTGAGGCCGTTCAGGGTCGTCGCCGAATTGCGCAAGTTCCTGGCGTATCGGGCTCGCAGCGGGCGAGGGAGCACTTTGAGACAAGGATATACTGTTCGCCGCGTCATTCAAGAAAGAATTTGCGCTGAAAGATATGGGAGCGATCAGTGTGGGAGTATCAAGTGAGGGCGGAGCCGAGGGTGGAAAGTCGGGTCCACCTGAACCCAGGGTTGGCCCACTGGCAGGTGGAGGTGATGTCGGGGTCGGGGTCGGGGTCGGGGTCGGGGTGGAGGCTAACAAAAGGGCTACGTCACTGGCAGAGACAGTAATGCTATCTCCGGGGGCACCGAGCGCGCGAGGGCTGCAAGCACCGAGGAGTCAGCGCTGGTTCCTGCACGGGAATCCCCAGGGAAAACTCGCCTCAAAATCGCAAGTTTTCGGGCTATAGTCGACGATGATCCAGACGCGTGCTTATGTCTTGCACCCCGGGCTGCATGCTTTCCAGAACTGGAGCGAAAGCAAATAGTAAAGAGAGTGATGGTAAACAGGCCCCGCATGCAAAAGAGTGGAAGGGAAAAGGTGGGAGTGAAAGAGAGCCTTGCTTGAGCGAAGGTGGGCATAGTTAAACGTCACGATGTGCCCGATATAAGTACCGTGGGCTTGAGAGAATCAGAGCACATCCAAGTTCCGAAGCGAAGGTTTTGGTGATGAAGGAATGTTTTTTCCAGTGTTGCAGTCGCAATAGCGTCTAAAATCTAATGTCGCCTCAAGCCACTTACTGGAGGCGATTCCTTCCGGGACTTGAAACGGCGCGACTCGCGAGAGCTCGCGAGGGCCGAGGCAACAAGAACTCGAATCAAGATCAAGATGGGGGACCCAAGTCAGGCACGGATGGGAATGAGATCATCGAGAGTTCGAGGAGTAGAAAACGCAAGGAGAAAGAATCGGTTGACATTGAGTCAAGGGAGTGCCCAAGCGCCCGCAAAGTCAAGGTAAAGACAGAGAGCGCGATGGCTGTGCACTGGCTGTGCTCCGAGTTTGCGTCGGA
Source organism: Mycena metata (assembly GCA_029378385.1). Lineage (NCBI taxonomy): Eukaryota > Fungi > Basidiomycota > Agaricomycetes > Agaricales > Mycenaceae > Mycena > Mycena metata. The sequence goes on along the minus strand of JARKIB010000429.1, from coordinate 50,965 downwards.
AGTCCATGAGACCGAGACCAAACAAAGCCATCTTCTCCGCAACCTCCATCGGCATCCATGTCATTCGTCCAAATGTTCATCGCCTTGCCCGAGATTCTTCCATCTCGCTCTGTATCTCTGACCTAATCTTCCTCATGTAGCTCGCTCGAGCAGGCTCAACATACCGATAAATCGTGCCCTGCAGCATTGCTGCAGCACGAATACGGAATCAGATCCTCCGGGAATACTTCGCAAGTAATGCCCTCTTTTCCGTCAACGCCCAGAAAAACCAACCAAGAAAGTACATGTAGTACACGTTACGACGCCAAGGGTACTCGAGGCAGCGGTCGCGAGTAAGGGGGCAACGGTTCACCGAAAGCGGAGGCGGAGGGCGACGGCGGGCGTAACAATGGCGCATCAAGCGCTGCTGACCCCACGCTGTGTTCGTCTGGAACTGGAATGATGGGGATGGAATAGAGCGACGATTCGGGTTGTTTCTCGTCTTGGAATTCCGAGTGCTGATTCCCTTGCGCCGCCTGCGGAACTGAAGCGCTAGCTGCGTTCAGCTGATTTTCAATATCCTCGAGGGCGGGAGGATTGCCATCCTCGCCAGATAACCTCGCGGCCAGGCGGCGCCGGCGCCGGCGCCATTGATAGATGTTGATGGCCAGTGCGATAGCGAGGAGGGGTATCAGGATGCCGATTACCACAAAGGCAGTGTGGTTAGATCTGCGTATGGTCGCACCGGCGGCTGGGCGAGATACTGCCGTCGGTGCGGAGGAAGTGGCTGCAGTCGGCGCGGAGGAAGCGGTTGCAGGGATCGAGTCGTTTATTGAGGGCGAGCCGCTCAAAGCGGATGGCGAAGCAGCTGTAATTGGAAAGGAGAGCGAGGATAAACTGCTCGCGGAGCTATGGACGGTCGAGGATGTGCCAGTGAGAGATGGAGGTGAGGGGATAGGTGTGGGTATGAACGACGGAGCGGATGAGGGAGCGCCAGATCCGCCCGCGCCCGGCAGTGTGGTCGGCGGAGGTGGGGGAGGTTGAGGTCGACTCGCAGAGTGAGTAAAACCCAACAGCGATGTAAGAGGATCCAAGAGCGATGTAAGAGGATCCACGACCGATGTAGTATGATCCAAGACCGACGTAAGAGGATCCAAGATGCCGCTGAGCGTGATCCCGCCCAAAAGGGTCGTCTCAGCATTCCCGAATTCAGGGCTGCCAGAGAAGAGGAGCATGAGAGGGGATTCTTCCGAAAAGTGTAAAAAACTTGCCTCCGACGCCGTTCAGGGGCAGTTTCTACTAGCGCAAGTTCCTGAAGTATCCGGAGCGACGGGGGAGCACTTTGTGACTGAAGAAGGAAGGATATACTGCTGACCGAGGGATGAGCGTCACTCAAAAAGGTATTTGTGCTGGAAGATATGGGTAGAGTGGGCGGAGCCGAGGGTGGAAAGTCGGGTCCACCTGAACCCAGGGTCGGTCCACTGCCAGGTGGAGGTGATGTCGGGGTCGGGGTCGGGGTGGAGGCTAACAAGAGGGTTACACCGACGTCACTGGCAGAGAAAGTAGCGCTATTGCCGGTGGCACCGAGCGCGCGAGGGCTGCAAGCACAGAGGAGTGAGCACTGGTTCTTCCTGCACGGGAATCCCGGGAAAAACTTGCCGCAAATGAGGGACAGCCAGTTTTCCGGGTATGAGAGTCGACGAAGATCCAGACACAGGCCTATGTCTTGCCCCCCGGGCTGCATGCTTTCCGGAACTAGAGCAAAAGCGAATAGTAAAGAGAGTGATGGTCAACAGGCTCCGCATTCAAAAGAGTGGAAGGGAACAGGTGGGAGTGAACTGTGAAAGAGAGCGAAGGTGGGCATAGTTAACTGACATGATGTGCCCGATATAAGTTCCGTGGGTTGACTGGTCTCTCTTGACAGACAGACAGCGACACTCGTAACCAGTTCGTAACCTAGTCTCTCTAGACACACGCTCTATAAGAAATGCGCTCGCACCTCGCGTTATTCGTCACCTGGCCGTTCTACAGAGAATCAGAGTACTGTACATCCAAGGGCAGGAATTTTCTTTTTAGTGTTGCAGTTGCAATAGCGTCTAAAATCTAATGTCGTTTCAAGCCCATTTACTGCCAGTGGAAGCGATCCCTTGAGGGACTTGAAACGGCGGGACTGGCGAGAGGAAAGTCAAGATGGCTGTGCTCTGAGTTTGCATTGGAAGCCCATGGCCCCTGGACCAAACATAACCATCTCCTCCGCAACCTCCATCGGCATCCATGTCATTCGTTCAAACGTTCATCGCCTTGCCTGAGATTGTTCCCTGTCGCTCTCTATCTCTGTTCTAACCCTCCGATTTGGCGGGAGTCTGGCTTGAAATTGCGTCCCAAAAATCCAAAGCCTGGCAACTGTTTTTGGACTTTTTTCAGCCGATTATCTTGTGGGCTGCGGTCTACGCAAGCCGCGTCTTGGTCCTCGTCAGAGACTCTCAAAAAATCTCCAGTTCGACAGACCTTAAATTACACCAGATGTCGCTCCAAATCAGTCACTCGTGCATCAGCAACATTCAGCGGCGGTTAGACGGACGCGCAACATTAGCGGCGGCTCCTGGGTCTAAGCTCGAGAGGCCACTCACTCCACTCGGCCATGCGCAATCCGCTACCACCCCGACAACTTCTTCTGCAATCGGGATCGCCGGCTGTCAATGATAATCCAGTTCCCCGTTGTTTTTAGAGCTCAATCTGTCGAAACGTCGCCTCGATCATGATAAACGGGCTTCCTACGTCTTGGTGCTTGTCGTGCGTCTTGATTCCCGCGGTATCTCCCCTCGCTACGACTTCCGGTTCCTGTGCGCTCTCTTGTCTCCCGACTACGAGGTGCAGCCCGGGGCCCTCCATCCCCTCACTCTCTTTCTTTCCTGCGCCGCCCCTCGTTTCCCCCAGTCATTCTTTCAAACAGCTACCACAAGGACCTCCAGCAACGCTGTAGAATCCCTGTCCACGAGTCTTCCTCTAGACGCTGCATGTGCGTGTGCAGCTCACTAGTGTCAATCTCGCTTACTTACTTCTTCTGCTACGTAGATTACCCCTACTGGCGCAATGGCAATTCGTCGTGATGATCTTCTCACGGAGACGACTCTCGTCGTCCCGGAAATATATCCGACGGTCTTGCTATCATCGCTACACCGTGCTCGGTCAGTCATCCCGCATGATTTAAGCCGGGTCGACTCACAGCCGACTTCGTTTTCAGACATAAGCATGGTGTTTCGCCCCGTCAGATAAACCCTCGACCGGTTCAAAATCCTGCGACTCCGAGCCCTCCGCCTTCGAACACAGTTTCTCTCCCCTCGATCAGTACCACCGCCCACTCGCTGCCTTCGTCTTTGCCTCCTTCCTCTTCAAGTTCTTCGCAGTCACCCTCAAGCAGCAGCAGCAGCGCGCACAGCTCGTCGACCACCACGACCTCCCACACGTCCAGTCATCCGTCGTCATCGCACTCCTCCACTGCGTCCTCGTCGAGCTCCTCCAGTTCCTCCAGCACTCTATCCGCCTCATCCTCCGCGCAGCCTCCTGTCTCGCCCATCCCGTCCTCCCCACCGTCCTCCCCACCGTCCTCGCCCTCCCCATCGTCATCCTCCTCCTCCTCCCCTTCACCCTCGCCCCTCCCAGCGTCCTCCACACCCAATCACCACCTCCTCCCCATCCTCCTCGGTACCCTCCTCCCCCTCTTCTTCCTCCTCATCCTCTTCGCCGCCTTCGTCCTCTACCGCCGCCGTCGCGCATGGGAGGACACCGTCCGCGCGCGCGCCCTCACCCCCGACGAGGAGTACTACTGGGTGCCCGCTCAGAGTAGCGCTAGCGGCGCGGGCAGCTGGCGGCGTCGCTCCGCGGTGACGGGCCACGCCGCCAGTACCGGTACCGGTACCAGCGCCCACAGCGCGTCCTCGTCCTGGCAGCGTCTCGGGAGCGTCCCCCCGTCGCCCACGCCCGCCCGGACGGGGACAGGCATGACGTGGAACGGCTCCGACGTGCTCGTCCTCGGGCCGCTGCCGGACGCAGGTACAGGTACAGGCTTGGACGAAAAAGCCCCCCAATCCCGATCTCGCGCCGACGAAAAGGCGCGCGCGCGGTACGGGTCCCCGGTCCCCAGCGCGTCGCCCCCGGGGCTCGAGGGCTTCGCCAGCAACGTGAATGTGGATGTGGATGTGGAGCAGGAGGAGAGCAATCCCCGGGCCCGCAAAGCGTTCACCCCGAGCGCGAAGAGCGACGTCGACGTGGACCTCACGCCGAGCGACGCTAACCACGCTGACGGCAACGGGGCGGACGCGGACGCGGACGCATCCACCGAGGCCACGTACGGCACCGCGTACTCGGAGTACAGCGACAAGAGCGCCGCGGCGCACGGGCATGGGCATGGGCATGGCACAAGCGCCCCGCAGAATCCGAATCCGCGTCCCCACCCGTACGCCTACGCCGAGTCCAGCGACGGCGACTCCTTCGACACCGCTTCTTCCTATTCCACGCAGGAGGGGGACTACGATACACACACTCGTCCCTCCGCGCTCCTCGCGCAGGCTTTGCTCCGCCTCTCCCGCTCGCCGACCTTCGTCACGTTCGAGAGCCGGGGGTATTCGGAGCCAGACTCGCGGCGCACGCCGCCGACGCCGCCGCCGCACTATTCGAGGCCGCTGCCGAGGATCCCCGTGCCTGTCCCCCCGCTCCCGCGCCCGCCGTCGTTCAGCTCGTCGTAGATACCAATATGCGGGGCTCATAAGTACTTACCTACTACTTATTCACGAGAGGGCACGTACACTTTTCGATGGTCGCTGCAGTGGTGAACTATTGTAAATGTTATTGATTGTATGTAGCCTTTCCATGCGCAGGTCTGTTTACGTATCTACTGGAATACTCGTAGGCAGCTCCTCTTCGTGAAATCGAGTCAACTCGCGGCCGCGCTCGCCGCACCACACGTCGAGGTCCTCCGTCAGTCCCACGTCCTACAGCTTCACATCCCTTCTCCCACTCCCATATCTCTCTGCACGTCAAGACCCATACGAGACGCGTACATGCTCGTCCAGAAGAGGCCGACTGGAACTTGGAAGCGTGAATGAGCGGGAAGTCAAGGTACGGAGAACAGAAGGCGCACCGCTACCCAAGCATCGTAACGCCGATGTACCCTGCCTAGTCCTGCGCGCTCACAAGTTGGGGCCCACACGAGCAGGACATGTACTGTGGGCGAAGGTATTGCTGCTCCCACCACCACTGCTCAGCGTCTTGCCCTCTGTTGTGCTAGCGCTCACGCTGCTTGCGCCTGCCCCACCCGCCTTGGTGCCCGTCGCCAAGCTACCCGCTGCGTCCATGGTTGTTGTTGTAGACAACGCCAAGAGGGGCGCGCAATGTGATAGCGAGGAGGGGGGAAAGAATAGGGTGAATGGTGTGGATGCTGAGGTGGAGAAGCAGGGCTGGGACGGGGGTCGGGAGGCAGAGAACGTTGCGGAAAGGACGGGAAGAGCGGGCGGGTGCATATTCGTCCACAAGCGGCCTACTGGAGGCGTGAGCGGGAAAGAAGGTATCGGAGAATAAGAGACGCACCTCAAGATATCGTTACGCCTCCAGATCAATGTACTGCATCCCGCCTGGCCCCGTCCTGCGCCCCGCCCTGCTTGCCGCGCGCATATCATTTACGGTGGCGAAGATGTCGGTCGCCCTTGTGAGCACCCCGGTCGCAACGGTGGCCAACACGCTCTTAGAGGCGTAGCCGTCGAAAGATCGAGAGACACTTGTGCGCTGAGTTTCCAAAGTAAGATTTCTCTAGGTCGGTGGCGCGTGTACCCAGAATCTTCACAAATGCACGCTTGGCAGGCTTGATTTTGAATCCACCGTAATGGAAGTGTGCACTTAGAGGGGCGTGTGTACCACTGCACGAGCAGTCCCGGTTCGCAGCAGTCGTTTGCAGACCGAAGAGAAATGTAATTCGGAAGCGATTGCCGGGTCAGATCTTGAGCACGAAATCCCTTGGATTTGGCGGCGGGGTGGCAGGGGGAGCCGTTGTCCTTGATTGCCTTGCCGGTGCTACAGCGAAGACAGATGCGGAGATTCTTCTGCGCTTGACTGCGACTGGCCCGACTCGGATGCAATCATGCAAGCTCGATTTGAGCAGCTTGGCTCGAAACATCTGGTTAGGGCCTTGATTTGAGGCGCATTTGAGGGTCCATCCAAGGCCGTTAAGAGTCTGCCGAGGGATTTCTGTCGCCGTGAAGGAGGACGAAGGAAGAAAGGACGGATATGGAAATTGTTTGGTTCGGAACGGGTCGGCGGGGGAACCAAAGCATTGCACCCTTTCTTTCTTTCTTCCTTCCTTCCACTTCCTCTCCAGGCGGCTTCAGAGGCGATTGTGAACCTAGCCTCCGCTCCTAGGGGCTCTGCCTCGCTCCAACATTCTAGGCCAAACAAACTGGGACTCGGCTTTGGCTGCGCCGCGCGCGGAACGGCGCGGAATTGGCACGGAATTCGAAAGTCTCGCTTCAAGTTCCAGACTCGCTAATCTCGCTTCGCGTACCGTTTCTTCCCTCGATTCAGAGATGTGGTCCCGTCAGAGGCCCTGATAAATAAACTAAGAATTGCTGCGCACTGACGCTTGAATTTTCGTCATGTTACATCGAGGAACATGAAATTCAAAAGTTCGATGAAGACCAAGTACAAAGGTGCCACCAGAATCAAGTGCCTACCCCTAGGCTTCGGCGACGCCTTCATCGCCTTCCTCGCTGAGGTTCTTGGACGAAGAGCTCACACCGTCGACAACCCTCTTCTCTTCCTTTGACTCGGAACAGTGACTCTTCTTTCGACCTTCTCGGCATACCCGCGCCATCAACGAACCGCACGCCCACGTCCTCGAAGGGCCCGTCCAAAAAGATCGACTCTGCGCATGGTCATGGTCACTACATCGCGCTCGGGGACCTGCAAATGAATCACGATTTTTTTTTTTAACACACGGAGGCCTAGGGGTGCAGGTAAAAAAAAAGTACACGGGCACTGGCAAGCACGGCACTAGGGGAAGAGTCGGGAATGGGAGCGGACTGCGCGTGAACCGACAGCCTGAGGGTGAGGAGCCCGAGAAGATCAAGGCGGTTCATTATGGACGGCGTATCAGCGTACGACGTGAAGACGATCGGATGGGGAAATTAAAGGAGAAAGCCGCTCAGCTGGAAGCCGGATATCAGCATGCATGGAGTAGGAGTCTGGGAGCTGGGACGCACCGGTTATAACTAAAAGGGAGAGAACGAGAGAGAGAGAGAGAGAAGGGCAACTGGAGTCTTCTGGAGAGAGGTTTGTGAGTTTTCATACCCACTACAGCCGCTGTTTTCTTTCAAGTTGATCACCCTCCGTGTAAAATAAGTATCCTATTCTGTTGAGTCTGATAGCCTACCTTGTTCCTCCCGGCGACTCCAGGTAGACACGCGCTGGCCCGGAACGCGGTGAATATCCATAGGGACGGTAACCTAATTATCATTAGGGATCCGGAGTTCCAGTGTAGATGTGTCGGAAGTTGACCCCTGGCCAAATCTGGGCGCAGTTGTGTCATTTAAATTTGCATTTGCTCCAGCTCGTCCCGCAATGATGGACTTTTCTTTTCATTCACGGTGTTTCATCTTGAATGCAGCCCTGGGCAGGAATGATGCCGAGTGCGCATACCCTACAATTTTGAACCAACGGGTTTAGTCTGGCCCACCGGACCCAGGTTGAAGGCCAGTTACTGAGGCACGACCATGTGGGTTAGATCAAGCAAACGAACGGTATTAACCTCGTTCCAAACGATACATTTCGGAAATTCAGAACCAGTACACAGATGATACATACATATACATACATACAATACAAACCGTTAGACGTTCCCGCCTTTAATTCTTCCCGATGCTCAAGGATGCAACAGAACCTTTGTGTACCCATCGATCCGCTTATCGAACTTGGTATACGCGTCCGCCGCCTCGTCGAGAGAAACGTTGTGCGAAACTACAAAGTTTGGTTTGGCGCGCCCGGCGATGATGAGGTCGCGGAGGTAGCGATTGTACGACTGCACAGATAACAGGAGATTATTATATTGGAATGCGAAGAATGAGAGTGGAAGGAAGTTAGAAACGGACCTTGACGTTACACTGGCCCGTGCCCATTGACAAACCCTTCTCGAAGAATTTTCCTGTTGCACTGTAAGTCTCGGCCCTGCAACTGACGATCGCGAACGAAAAGACAAACCGAAAGGGAAAGACATGTATCCCCTGCGGATACATACATACTCGTCAGCATCGTGGATGAATATCCAACGAAGTAAAACGCACTTGGATGAAGCAGCATCAGGAGCACCCGGATCCGAAGGAACGTATAGTCCCGGGATACCCAGGCCACCGGTGGGGCGGACGACCTTGATGAGCGCCTCGATGACCGCGTTGGGCTGTTCAGTCTTGCCGTCCCCGGTGGTTGCTGTTTACAAAGTGAGTTGTTTCGTACCGAGAAAATAATCACGAGTGCGTACCCTGATACCCAACAGCTAGTACGATACGATGCTCAGCAAGCATAAACGTGGTCATGATATCTCGGAGACTCACCATCGACCCCACGGTCCACTTCTTTGCTGCAAAATTCAACCAAGTCATAAATGACGACGATCTCCTACAATGCGCACGAAACAAGCACGCACCCTCCACGGAGCTTCTTGATCTGCTCGACCGGATCGCTAGCGGAAAAGTCAATCGGCGTGCAGCCGATTTCCTTTGCCTTGGCAAGCCGCTCCGCGACGCGGTCTACGACGTACACCTCCGACGCGCCGCGCAGGACGGCCGAGTATGCGGCCATGAGCCCGACGGGGCCGGCGCCGAAGACGACGATGGATTCGCCCGGGCGGAAACCCTATCTCTCTGAGTGAGCCAGGAGAGAAGAATGAAAGGAAGGGGGACGGACGGAGAGTTCGACGCCGTGCCAGCCCTAGAGTTGAGATATGAGTTCAAGTCAGCCCAAGGTGCGCTAAAGAACGGGGAGGCGCACTGTAGGAAAGATATCGGCGAGGAGCGCAAAGTCCTCCTCGTGCTCCGTGCCGGGGGGGAGAACGAGCGCGTTATAGTCGCCGAACGGGACGCGAACGTATTCCTGCAAGTTTTATCAAGAAATGAGAAACTCGATGGGTAGAAAATATACCGCCTGTCCGCCGGGATACGGTCCCATTGCAACGTAGCTTGAATTTGTAACTCGTAGGTCAGGATCCCACAACATGTAGAACATTCACCACTCACCCATATGCGCTAAGAGTCGGATGTAATTTAGTTAATCAAACTCAGAGTAGTAGAATGTACCCTCCAGCCTTCAAAGAGATTAGCACAGGCAAATTTGGGGGCACCATGGATCGAGTGACTCACGAATCCAGGGTTGACCAGGGTGCAAAACGCCGACTTGCCTGTTTCGCAGTTGAGGCAACGCCCGCATGCGACGTTAAACGGTATCACGACGCGGTCGCCTTTTTTCAAGAGCTATCGTCCACGGTCAGCACAACATCTGACGGATGGAGGGAGAGCTTACAGTTACAGCTGCGCCAACTTCCTGGTATTCTTGAAAGTCAGACCCAGCGAATTGGGAGAAGGTGGACTGACATCGACGATACCCATGCTAAAGGGCAAATGGTTCTCAGCTCAGTGGCAATTCCGAGTCCGACGGGGGTTTGCTTACTTTTCGTGCCCGAATACGATCCCAGCCTGCGCCGCCGTGCGGCCTTCATACATGTGGAGGTCACTACACAGTTCGTTCCGTTCGTTTTGAGTCGGAGGGAAATAAGAGGGACAACAAACGAACCTTCCACAGATACACGACGTCGTAACTAGCAAAATACAACCATGAATCAGTAAGTTTTTTCGGACGCACACCAGCAGAAGCGGAACGAAGACGCACCCTTGATGATAATATCATCTGGGTGCTGAATCTTGGGCCTATCCACCTCTTGCACGGTGACGCTGAACGGCTTGTCGTACACAACCGCACGCATTTTGCCAGTGGTCGACATTGCTGCTATGGTAAATATGTGGGAGAGGATATAGAACCAATATCGGATTCCTTCCCTTCGCTCCATTTATAATGCATCGCGGTTTGTGCGGGAACCTGAAAGGGTCAGCAGACGCGTACGAGACACAGCAGCACATTACGCTGTGCGTCACAAGCCCGAGCTTCGCAACGTTGTTTACCGCCCCGTGTTCATTTTCTGACGGTTCACAGAATGTCCACAAGAATGATGAGCCACAGAACTTTGTGCAATGGCATTACTTCTTCCAGTCAGGCGCCCATGCAAAGACAATTCGAGGAGTTCCAGGCTCGGAGGGCGATATCATATTCTGCGTGCCCCGTGGCGGTTTGGAGACACTATCCAGGACTAGAGCAGATATAGATCGAGGATGACTGCGCCGGATTCTCTTTGTCCCACGAAGAATGAAATTCGAATGAATATCAGGAACGGAGAAGTCAAGTCAGCAGGTTCGAAGGAAACCCGACGCGGAATGCGGAAAAAAGAAAACGCGGGACGTGATGATGACGGTGAGAGGCAAGACCCAAAACGGACATGGACTAATTTGGAAGTTTGTGTGGAGATGTGAAATCCGAGAACGAGGTTGGAACGAAGCTGATAAAGGACGATAATGGCAAGAAAGCGACGAGAGGTATGGGAAGGGGGAAGAAGGGGAAGGGTACGGATACCAGAAGTGGGAAGGGACGATGGGGGTGAAATTGGCAGCATCTACTCTACAGATCGTCAGTCCCTACGGAATCAATCAGCGTACAATTTTGCTAGACAAAAGATGGGTGGCGAACGGTATGGGAACACTTTCAAAAACCACTCCTCCAAGAGCTCTCGGGCTTCTGTTCCAGTGGTAACTTGTAGGTTTAAACCCTCCTTGCGAAGCTCGTCAAACTGACGGCCGAGTACAGGCGACGGGCCCGTTACGGAGACAGCCAAGCTCGCAAACTCCAGCGCACGCTCAGGAGCGCTCCGTCGCGAGCGCAACATGTCGTAACAAAGCTGGTAGTCGATATCGGATTTTTCTCGCGTACCGACGAACAAACTTTGCAAGTTAGGCACCAGGGTGAAAGTGCCTGCGGCGTCGCGGTCAGACAAAGAGGCGACGAGCGCGTCTGCTTCATCCGTGACAACGGTAAGCCGCGCAACGGCCTGAGCCCACTTGCATTGCAACATTGTTTTAAGCACGCTGGGGGTGACGCCGTACGTGGAATATCTCCGAAGCACGCAGGAGGAGCGTCTGACCAATGAATCGATGCAGTGCAGATCAACCTGGGATATACTGGATACGGCCGCGCGGAAGAGACCGAGATCTTCCAAAGCTGGGGCTGTGAAGAAATCCAAGGTCTCTGCGTCGGATATGAAGAGGAGGCGGAGTGCGCGGAATTCGATCGGGCCACTGGACCCTACTGCCCGAGGTGAGTGGTCGGAGATGTGGACAAAGATGCGGGCTTCAACCAGGTTTGTCGCGGCCCTCAAGACGCCGAGGTGTCGCTCCCATGTATTGAGCGCTTGGTAGTGCGTCAGCTGATGGCTCGGAAGGGGCACCGAGAAGAGACGGCCCCCCAACAGGATGGACGCGCTACGGAGCGCTGGGGCCACTTGGAAGCAATTAATTTCGGCGGGTGGGTTGAGACTGTCGTCCACACTGTCCAACCATAGCGTGCGCAGTTGTGGAATACGATCACGGAGAGAGACGAGGATGGGAACGAGAGGCGGAGTCAGGATCAAGCCCGCTTCCACCCAACGAGGAGAACACTCGACAAGCCGCTTGAGGAGAGCGATTCTATAGTCCACCGGATGAACGCGTTGTAATGAGGTGGGCGCCGCAAAATGGATACGGAGGGAGGTGGCTCTTTGGAGTTGCATGTCAAGCACAGCAAGCGGGTATGGCTCCACTAACACGTTGCAGTCGATTCCAATAAATGACCACAGACATTGGGAAGCGAGAGCGACTGTTCGCCACCGGCTATAAATCCGACCCAACGACCACGGACTATCCTGCATCGTCGCGTTGATCGTTGAGTGCTTTACCGTCTCTTGCTCGGATGGAAGTGTCCACCCGAAGATTTCCAAGATGATTTCCGGTGGCATGCGCCTTAGGGGAGAGATGATGCCCATATTGCGCGACAAATCTGTGGCAATAGACACTCGCTCCTCCTCTAGTTGGGTGAGTTGCGCCCGAAGGCGAGAGATGCTTTTGTCGTGATGCGAGAGGCGGCGGCGAAGTCGCGAGATGGTGGATTGGACGGAGGGACATTCGATGTCCAATGGAAGTTCGTTGGTATTGAGAAGAAATTCCCGCCGGGTATCCGATATGACGGACGACTCAGATGCCAGAACGCTCGAGTCGTCCGCAATGTCTGAGCCCTCCAGCTCGGCGAGAATCGTGCTCCCACACACAAGACATTGTGTCGAGGGACCCATAGCCGCCGTTTGTCGAAGTAAGAAGAGACTTGAGCAAAACAAGATATGGTGGTTGGTGGTAAGAGGCAAAAAGTGGTCCGGGCGGTCCGGCCAAGACACAGGGCCGCGATGCCGAAAGTGATCCCAACAATTTCGAACTTGGGGCAGAGATTAGTCTCTTATAAACAGACGCTACAACGGTAAACTCGTACCTCGTTTGTTGTAGTCTGTCGATTCCCTTTGACAGTTGATCGGAGGGTCCCCTTATCAAAATCCTCAAATGTTGAACTGCACCTCAGGACGTGTATTCCACGTGTTTTATGGATGAACTATGCTCACTGAATGAGGTTCAATAACTCCCTCCCTTGAATTTTTCTGTTAGAGTTAAGAATCGCGATGCCGAACTTTCAGGGGTTGGCCGCTGACGAAGCTAAGCATTTATTCTGTGTATACTCCGGCACCTGGGAGATATTCTGAAGATGTAGAGCTCAAGTGGTTAGGATTACAGGATGAATGGCCTCTTAGCTTAGGCTAAATGGTGTGTTGAAGGTACTGAATAGTGAGAGGGGAATTTCAAACTCCGAAGATTATGTAATAACCCGACCCTCCTTGTATTGATCGCGCGGTTAACTACAGACTAGCCCAGGCGAGGAGACAGGAAGGGAGATCAGACAACGTAATGCCGAGCGAAGTGATCAGTCCCACGGTTGGTCAAAGCGCCCAATAGCAAGTTGCGAGCGGTAAAGATTCTGGCGCACGCAGTTCAGCCTATGGTCGAAGGGCCGGGGCGAAAATCGTTGGAGATGAAAATCGTTGGAGATGAAAATCGTTGGAGATGAAAATCGTTGGAGATGAAAAAAAAAAATTGTCTCAAGCTACATACACATGCGGGGAATCGAACCCCCCGGAGCCTGACTGCTTTATTCTCGTTGATGCCCAGCCATCTGGTGCAGCTGTGCACGACGCACCATGTCTGCGTTTTACACCTCTCCCTCCACGTAATAGGTTCTCGATATTCTCGACCTCCCGTGTTGAGATTCCGCATTTAGCTCCGGGTGGTAAAGGCAGTTCGCAAAAATATATTATGTAGAATCACATTAGCTCTCCGTGTCAAATCCTTAAGGTGCAACCCGAAGGAGACAACAATCGACTGGGGAGGTTGAATCAGTATGAACGGTGAAAAAAGAACTTCGATGAATGACCAGGCCACGCGGATGCGGGGAATTGAACCCGTCAACTCCTTCCGATGTTTCCATGCAGTGGGGCAGTCGTGCGCGGTGCACTACATCCGCTTTTCTTCCTGTATACCCAGGCCCCAACCGCAGCATTTATTACACGACGTTCAGTAACAAACCGAGCCCTGGAAGTTGGAGTGAAGTTTATTCAGCTCTTCAATGTCCAACTGTTCAATGTTTGTTTAACCATGGTCATTGGTCAGAGGAGGATGGAGCTCATAAAGCACAAAATTAATTTCCGCTGTTAGGTGCAGAGAAAAAAGAATATTTCGAACTGGATATGCGGACGCAGAGAATCGAACCCCGTCAGACTGCTTCGAACGTAACCCAGAACCACTTCATAGAGAGCAGTGGTGCACCGCACACTACATCCGCTTTCCTCTTTGAATGCTGAAGCCCCACAACCGCAGCATTTATTGCACGCCTTTCGGTCACAATTAAAACCGAGCCCTTGGAGGTGCTTCGAACGTAAGCCAGAACCACTGCATGGAGAGCTATCGTGCACCGCGCACTACATCCGCTTTCTTCTTATATTTCCAGGCCAACCAGCGCAACATTTTATTGCACGTCTTTCGGTAACAAATTGAGTTGGAGTGACGTTGATGTTGATTCAACGCTTCAACGTTCAAGGTTCAAGGTTCAACCATGGTCATTGGTCAGTGCAGAATGCAGGCTTTCCTCACAAAGCACGACTAATCAATTTACGCTGTTAGGTACAGGCAGAAAAAATCAGTGAATTTAGCCTGATACATGCGGACGCAGGGAATTGAACCCGGTCAGACTGCTTCGAACGTGACCCGATTCACACTCGTTGTGCATCATGCACTACATCCGCTTTCCTCCCTGTGTTCCCAGGCCAAACCACCGCAGCATCTTGTTGCACGTCTTTCGGTAACAAACCGAGCCTAGGAGTTGGAGTGAAGTTGATTCAACTCATCAACTGTTCAATGTTCAACCATGGTCAGAGGCTCAGAGCAGGATGGAGCTGATTAAGCACGACTAATCAATTCACGCTGTTAGGCGCCGGCAGCAAAAGCGGTTGGTGGTTCGACGTTGAACACAGTAACACTGGTTGAACGGCTTTCCATTTGTGCCAATAAGAACCCAATACTGGTGAGACCTTTAAGTTGAACGTTGAACGCTGTACAATCTACCTGCCGCCAAATATGGTGCGACATCTGCGGAAGAAGGTATGGGTCTCAATTACTAACATCTTGTATGTGGTGCAGCTGTGTATCAAACACTATGTCCACTTCCTATGCCCAATTCCTTCGTGCAGTAAGTCCGCAATGTTTTTAATGTTTGGCCTAGAGATTCAGAGATTCAGTACCGACATCTACCGGTTACCTGAATATCATTACCTCCTCGTCGCAACCTGTCTGTGAAAGAAACAACCTGAGTTCCAACAACTCACCGTCACCGAACTAGTTGGAAAGTAAAAAATTTGAGGGGGGGAGACAAGGTTGGATCGGCCAGGTTTTTGGGTAAATGACGCAAATGACTGTTGGTACTGAGGTGACAATGTTTCCCTTGGTCTTCGGCGCGTCTTGGGCGCGTCTTGTGGCTTGCTTGTGGCAATTGATTGTTTTGCCACAGTTCAAAACACAGCTAGATTTGCCGAAGTAGTAGTAAGAGATTAGTGGTCATTGTATCGTTGCTGATGGTGCTTAGGATGATCTGACATCGAGATAAGTTTCCAGATATCTTGAAGTGAAACTCACACATCTAGGATCATGGATGCGATGGAAGCTTGAAAGGGTTCAATTTTGAGGTTGAAAAACACCCACGCCCGGACATTGAATGTTCGAACTTTGTTTTACTGAACCAGCTCTATCGACGGGTCGGCAGTCCTTTTGTAACGCGGACGAATATTACGCGGTTGAAAGGTGGTTGGTTATCCCAGCCATCACGGATCATTGACAGTTCATCACGGTCACCCCGGACCGGCACTTGGCTTCGGCTTGCCTCCTGCCACCATGAGCGCTAGTGACGAAAAGCAAGGGTCAGAGTCCCGTACGTCCAATGCTGACACGGATGTATTCTTGCTGCCTGACAATACCTGACAGACGAAAAGCAAGGGTCAGAGTTCCGTACGTCCGCTGACACGGGATATATTCTTGCTGCGGCACTGCCTGACGATATGTCAGATGACAGCAGAACTAAGGCCTGGACCGATGATCCGGAAGATGAGGCGGCCGCCGCGAAGTTGTGGCAAGTGTACGTGTCGGAGGCCGAAAAATATGACAAGGGCTTGGTGGAAAGCTGGAGAAGTGACATGAAGGGCATGCTGATATTCGTAAGAGGTGTCCGACATCATTTAATTTAATACTAACGGCTTGTAGGCTGGTCTCTTTTCCACCAGCTTAACCGCCTTCTTGATTGAGAGTTACAAGACACTCGTACGGGACTCTGGAGACACCACTGTTCTCCTGCTGTCCCAAATTTCTGGTCAACTGGCAGCCGCGGCGAATGGCACAACATTCAATTTCGTTCAGCCACCACAATTCATGCCGCCGGCGAGCGCTCTCATTTGCAACATTCTTTGGTTCATTAGCCTCGGACTCAGCCTAGTGTGTGCACTTGTTGCAACACTCCTCGAGCAATGGGCTCGGGATTTCCTGCACAAGGCCGAGATGCGATCTGCCCCGGTCATTCGCGCCCGTGTCTTCTCATATCTTTATTACGGCCTCAGGCGCTTCAAGATGCACACAGTCGTCGAAATCATCCCTCTCCTCCTACACGCATCCCTGCTCTTCTTCTTTGCCGGTCTCGTGGCATTCCTCCTCCCAATAAATATTGTGATCACCGCTGTCACCGCTGTGATTTTGGCCACAGTCCTCTTCATCTACGCCACCCTCACATTTGTCCCCCTTCTTCACCCAGACTGCCCATATCGGACGCCGCTCTCTGGAGGCTTCTGGCAGCTGCGAAGAGTACTCCGGACCCCTTTGCATCGCCACTCTGCCTCAACGGCCTTCCCTTCCGACGGGGCTATGGTGGACAGTGTGTTTCGTCAGGCGACACAACCATCCGAGGAGCGGTCTTCGCGAGATGGCAAGGCCTTGATTTGGACCCTCAAATCACTAACAGATGATCTCGAACTGGAGCCCTTCATTGATGCCATTCCAGATGTATTGTGGGGCACATTCAAGAGGCGCCGGCGGTATGACAAACACATTCACCATTTGATCGAGGATCCAGGCGCTGATCTCCTCAGTCGGATTCAGAGCTTCGGGCAGGGTTGCTACAGTGATGTCATACCTGCCGAGGTGGCGAAACATCGCAAAATTTCCTGTTACAAGGTGATATGGGCACTTGGCAGTCTATCAACCGCAGAAAGCCTATCCAAATGCGGCTGCCATCCAGGCTCCATCCTTTTGAAGACCCAGAAGTCTTTCCATACTACATCTCAGCCAAGGGTGTACAGGCTTGGGCTACATTATGTGCATTCAAGGACCTACGCGACAGTGCTTTGAAACATCTCAGGGCAATGTCCGAGAATGTTGCCGCAAAACAACCACTGGACCTTTGGACCATGGCGCAGATACGATCCTGTTTCCACCAGTTGGGCAGCATATATAATTTCGGTTTCAACTGGGGAGCATTCAAGGATTCTACTATTCCCTCTGAAGTACTCAGTTCAGCGGTGCACAGCTCAATTGACATCATAACGGACTGGCCGCTCCAGATACTACTGGATTACTTTGCCGATAGTAGCAGCTCAGAACAAATCCCATATCAGTTTGGGCCCACCCAATCACTCCTGTCACCACCTTCCGGGATGACAATTTCTCAGCGGACTCTTGGCATGGTGCAGGTCCGGTTGGATAGAGTTGTCTATGACAACCTAGAACGTTTCAGCAACACCTCAGACGACCTTTGGCTGGACCAGCTGTTTCACAAGATAGTCTCCTACTGGGACCCGCAGGGATCTGACTGCACTCTACCCTGGGCGGTGGTAGACTATCTCACAAGCCGCAGATCTGAAGCCGCAGTCAAGGAGGCCCTCCGCTCAATCCCAGTCAATGCCTGGAGGCAACTCCCAGAAACAATTCTTCACGGACCGGCGGATACCCCCTGGCAATTCCTTAATCTGCATCCCAATGGTCGCGAGGATTCCTTGACCCCGCCCTTGACGGTCGCCTGGATGCTGTGTTGGAATGAAGCACCCATGTTCACCGTGAATCTTATGACCTATTTGATACCTCTCTCAACTTGGAAGGCAATTCTTGCAGCTGTTTCGCAAACGAAACACCAATATCTCACCCCCTCTGTTGTTGCGGTGGCAAAGAGGGCTGTTCTACAACGTCTAGAAGATGAGATCCTCTACGGAGAGAGTCTGGTTTCACGATTCAACGAGCCTGTTTTCCCTACACAACCATTCTCTCCTGTGGCGGGGCTTGGCCGGGACGAGACCCAGATGAGAATGGGTTTACAACGCAGATATACGGAGGAGGGGCTCAATACCTTGTCCGAATTTCTTCGACAATGTTGCTTAACCCCCTCGCTGTTCAAAGCAGCGCAGACCATACAGTTTGTGGGAGGTTTCCTCCCCCGATCGGCAATTCATCCAAACTACCAGCTTCGATTTGCGACTGTGGTGAAGGAGTTGTTTGCTGCCGGCGATATCATGCTCCTGCGGATGTTTCCAACTCTTGCCGTCTGGCGACCATATACTGGTACAGACAATGGATGGTTAAAAGCTCACGCATGGCTGGATGACGTCCAGGCCCGCGAGATATTGCAAAGTGCATTGAGTACGTACCTACAGGATGCAGAAGCGGCAGCACGCGCAAGCGGATTATTCGCGCAGATCCAGGAAATCGTCACTCAGCTGGACAGGTTCCACTCTCGGAGCGGGGACCAACATATGGAAGACGAGACACAATCCAGGAATCCCGAGGTTTGATTATGCTGTAAATACTCACGGGTGGAAGACTCGACCTGTCCTTCATGTTCTTTTCACCACAAGTTTGAAAACTGTATCTGAATGTTCTTGCCATTTACATACTGCAATATATTAGATTTCCAGCGAAGCGTATACAACGTGAGTTCTGCGACTCGGCACCGGTTGAGGTGTGTCTGAAACCCTTTACCCTTCACTCCAGTGTCGACGTAGCTTAAAGGCCTACCATGATTACACACAGCTTTGCTAAGACACTGCCAACAGAGCAAGCAAAAAAAAACGATGGGAATAACGAAAAAGATACGCCAGGGAGGTGCAGACGTACCCCGGAATCCTCACAACAACAGGAGTTTCAATGTTTCTCAATTCAAGTAAAAGATGGTGGTGACTGCGTTTATTTTGACTCGCTGCCTGGATGTATCTTGACGATTGAACGAGTGAGCGACGTTCGATGATGAGAAGGCGACTTTAGGACGTGAATCCACATTCCCTGTTCCTCGAGTCTCGATACGCAGGCGGAGATCTGATCGTCCAAAATTGGTTTGCAATGGTCAATGAGAAGCTCGAGATCCAACAGCTGGGCCGCCGTAGATTTAACCTCCCATCTAGAGGTGACGGTGTCCAAGACGAAAGTTTTGATGTTCAAATCCGTCCAAGGTACAGCACCAAATATCGCCGGTGGTTGTGAATCAAGGCGGAGAGAAGCTAGGAGAGGCATCGCCCGGAGAGGAGCGGGCAGAAGTTCGTTGGGCACGGCTGGACGGTAGTAGAACGAAGCCTCAAAGGTGCGGAGCTTCGGCGCTCTTTCCAAGAATGAAAGACGGCAGTAGTGGAACATGGACCAGCAATCTTCAGTGAATGAAGAACAGGCACCGCGAGCGAATCGAGGACAAGTAGCAGTGTGCTGGTGAGCCTGAGTGTGAGGTGCTCTAGACTCGTGAGGAGAAGCCTCGAGGTAGAGGGGAAGGTGGTACATCTGTGGGGAGGGCTAGATTTGTGAGCGTCAAGCGGAAACAGGACGGAGAGGGGAGGAGAAATAAAGTCGCATGTCTGCTGGCGCCGACGACGGATTATGCGCGAATGTGAATACGGTAGATGCACCCATCCTCGCGCCAGTCAATCCTGATACTGATCATAAGCATGAGCATACCAATGAGCGCGGGCGCCGCGGGCAGCCGCACGCACCACTAGCAGGAAGTCCGCACCCACGTCCGCTGCGGCCGAGTCCACCCACGTCGCCAGCACCAACGCTCACTGAGTGATCGACATGGGCAAAGATCGCCGTGACCCCGATTACGCCTCTGCACCTTATCCGTGCCAAGGACCACCGAAAAAATCTACTTCCATTCCCACCCTCCAAAGAAAGAAGAAGGGAAGAAGGACGAAACAAGGAACAGGAAAAGCGGCGAAGATAATCACCTGGCTTCTCCGTCCTAATTACCATCGCAATCTACACTATTCCCTGCGCATCCCCGAGCGGGCCATTTGAGCCCTGCGTCATATTCATATGAGTGGGGTTTCTGTAAGAGCGTCAGCCCAACACCTAGTGATGTGCCGGCCTGGGCTTGGCCTGAAAGCCGGGGCTTTGGCCCGCTTTGAGGGGCCTGGGCTTTCCAAAATCCCAGGCCGGGCCCCCTCCCCTAGGCCCGGCTCGGCTTGGGCCGGCTTTGGCTCAGGCCGGGGCTTTGGTTGATTTTTTTGCAGTGGGTATATGGTGAGTATTAATTACTTTACAATGCTTTAAAATGGTTTATATGGGCTTCCATATCAATAGTTTCATAGTATTGATCACCACTCTTTGAGGCCACCCCCCCGAATGGACCAGAGAGGTGTGGTGATACCACCAATTCAACTGTTGATTTAATCAATTCAGCTCACTTACTTGTTAGCAAATTGTTAGAGAAGTTGACTCCCAAATAAGATCCCAACAGCCTTACAGGAAGATAACAATGGCCATTGGTGACTTCTTAAGTTGCCACAGCAGGTCTTTGTGCTGACACCGTAAAAGCCGGGGCTTTCTGGCTCGGCCTGGGCCTGGAACAAGGGCAGGCCGGGCCAAAAGCCGGCTCAGGCCCTCATAACGGCTTGGCTTGGCCCGGCTGCGGAAGCCGAAAAGCCGGGGCTTCACGGCCTGAGGCCAAAGCCGGAACATCACTACCAACACCTCTAAGCTTTAAGCGAGGTAGAAGCGATATGGGATACTGGGGTGCAGGGTACTTCAGACGCGCACACGATAAAGGCAGAGTAGGACGCGGCCGCATCTCGTGCTGTGGGCACGGCGGGGCACAGTTTAAATGCGGTGGGAGGCAACACGAATACCGCGCAGATAGTGGGCAAACCACACCAGTGCGCGGCATGACTCCAGAAGGACGCCGTGCAGGAAGAAGCTGGCGGTGTGGAGCTAAATCCAGGGAGTATTCGTACGTCTTGGCGATCAATTTCAGTTTGTAGGATGACCATAAGCAGGAACATCCGCTCGACCTCGTCTTGCGTCTGGGGCGGAAAATACAAGACAGCAGGATCGTCTTTTCGGAACAAATGTGCGTCGTAGGTCGTGAACCGCACAGTACGCGCAGTGCTATCGAGATCGGGGGTTGCCTTCATGCCAGTCAAATCGGCGGGTATGTATACGACATTGAAAACGGAAGTGCGTACCAAAAGCTCCTTGTGCGAGTTATGATACTTCAATGTGTAGGGCCTCCCAATTCCACTGCCGCGCTCTAAAGAAATGGTGAGATTAATTTCCGAACTGCAATGCCGAGCCGAACTTACGAGCTGAAAA
The DNA here is from genome assembly GCA_029378385.1 of Mycena metata. Lineage (NCBI taxonomy): Eukaryota > Fungi > Basidiomycota > Agaricomycetes > Agaricales > Mycenaceae > Mycena > Mycena metata. The sequence continues at coordinate 29,618 of JARKIB010000429.1, read as the reverse complement.
TCCCACCCGATCTTGCCCTAATCTGGTTCCACTTCTTTTCGACACCGTTGAGGATGAAAACGTCTTCGCGCCAGTTGACGATTCCCACAAGGCCGCTCGCCGCTGTTATGGTCATGATTTTACGCCCTCGGAAACCATGCGTGGTGCTAAGTGCATAGTATAGACCGCCGTCTGGCCCAACCACGACTGAATCTGTCAGTTTCCGGTCCATAAATGTGAGTGCGAGGGCCATCGTAATGGGTGGAGCCTGGAGAGTGGTGGAGTATTGATGTGTCGAGAGACTCGCAGTATCAGGCGTCGTTAAATGTGCCGGCAATCCGCACAACCTTGTCTGAATCACCCTCTTTATATAGCCTTTGAGACACTGCCCTCAACAGCTTTTATTTTTAGCCGTCACAGGTTTGCAGGTCTCAACCGAAGTGGGGCGCAAAGCATACTAAGTAACGTCCCCGGACTCACGGATTTGCTTGAATTGAGCTGCGGGTCCGCGTCGAGCCAGACGGACATTTTTTGGACCCGGGGACGGTAGGCGGGGTCGCGCCGTCGCGGAGATGGAGGGATGCATCAGCAAACCCTGGGTTTCTCCTGTAGTTGGGTCCCCCCTTACGTAGTGCTACGTAGAGTACATAGCACTACATAGCGCTACGTAACTCTACGTAAAGGGGGACCTAGAACCCAGGATTTGCTGATGTGGAGCGCGATGCATGACTTGTTAGTGCCAGCCGCCCAACCAGTGTTGAGTAGATGAGTAGAACTCCGATCACATCGGAAAGCTTAAACGGCATTATCTCCGGTTCGGCAAAGGGTAGGTATTGAGTTCCTGAGGCCGTCCCTCGAGATCAAGAGCGGATTACATACATTGACCCTCGGCCTCAGTCCTTGTAGGGTACATCGGAAACCCCAGCGAAGTCTTATGGAATTTAAAAGAAATTTGGCCACTGTACAGAGCCTCTCGGTCAATGTTACAATCGCGCCAGATAGATTGTGCAAAGTGGGACAGCCTTTGATATTCCTCGTCTTTTGCTGGGAATGCAAAGTGGTTTGATCTACTATTTCCCCACCATTGGGAACAAACCGCGCGGCAACGTGAATTTCTCACTCAATATGGGCCGCCTTCAAGACTCTCTGCTTTGATGTAGCCAGGGTGTTTTCCCCAACCCAAACAGTTTGAATTTCTCCCTCGCAGTACGCTGGAGAGGTTGGCGGGTCGGAGTAATTTCACTGTCTTCCAACATTTCCTTGCTAGTACAGTGGAATTGAAATCACATCGTATGCACCACTTCTGAAGTGTGAATCCTTGCGATTGAGTGCCCCTGAGAAATTTCAGAGGCCGACTTGTCCCATGACTCTCGCAACACATTGAAAAACCGACCTACCTCATTACGCCAGGTCCAAATGTGTACAAAGAATCAGCTAGTTTCCAAACCTTCTGGCACCAAGAAATCGCCCTGAGTATTCTCAGTGATTGCGCTAAGAGTCTGTAATAGGTGCCGAAGGACATGGCCGTTGTCGGCACAGAATTTTTCAACCGTGGGAAATTTGGCCCCGTTGCGTTGGATGGATTTCGATTGTTTGCATGCTATTTCACTCAGTTTTCCCTTTGATTCCCTCTCTGTGTGCACTCCATGTGCTGCACTTACACTGATTATTCTGCAAAACAACCCCCGCCAGCGCCGCGCCACCTGTCGATCAGTGTTTCCGAAATGATCGCAGTTCTACTCATCTACTACGAACTCCCGCCCAACCGGCAGCAGGTTCAGCAGGGGTGGCAAGTACTGTCCAAGTGTCCGCAAATCACAACGCGTTTCTTCAAATTTCGATGGCTCTCCAGACTGCTCCTGCTTCAAGCCGGTCTCCACCCCAACTCTTTTTCCTCCGTGTCGAGTCAGTAGCAGTTATCTCTTGGACGCGCGGGCGGTAGACGGGATCACCGGGGATGGAGGGGATGGAGACGGCGTGGGCGAGGTGCGCGATAAACGCGGAGGTGGAGGCGTCGACCTAATTCGGGCGGGGCGGGCATGGTGGCAAGCTGACGTTGAGTTGGTGGTCGAAGTTGGGTCGAAGGGCCAGGGAAGGGATCAGATAACGTAGTGCCGAGTCGGGATAACGTTAGGCGAGTGATGGATCCCACGGTTGGTTTTAAGCGCCAGATATAATCCTTGCGAGAAAGAGTAGATATGGCTGGAGCGGCGAGGACAAGAAGTAACTGCCTCACAGTACAGCTGCTGAGCATGATGGACAACGCTGTTCACCGTGAACCACGTCCGCATTCCTCCACCATTTTTGAAGGTTATCTTTGACCAGTGAATGTAAAATTTAACCATGGGTGATTTGTTGCAATGAGCATTCCATGGCTGAAAGGCGATTTTGATTACTCCGGCATTAAGACAAGAATGAAAAGATAATATCCTCCCTCACCGCCCACCGACCAGCCTCTGAGGCCGCTGCTTTGGCTCTTGGTTTACGCCCGGGAGGCATTGTCTCAACGAAGAGGAGGGAAAAACACCCATTCAACTCTTATAGTCTCAACACAATCTCTCTACTCGACGAGCGCTTGTGCATGCTTGTGGATTGAAACTTATGGTCCATGGCAATCGAAAACCGGAAAATGTGCAGACGACGCAGTATGATAGATTCAAACCAACAAACAATATAAGCCACTGATCAGGTCAAAGACCACGTCAAAAGGACAGCCGAGCTATGGCTGAGCGGACGTTCGCAGAATCACCTTGCTGTTTGAGGAACTCCAGTTTCACCTGGGACCCAAACACCAGCGCGTGTGTGGACCCGCCAAAGTGGAACGTCCCAATCTCCTGTCCTTTCGCGACATGCTCGCCTGCGCGCACTAAAATCTCGCAGCTCGAGACCTCGACCATGCCGACGCCGAGGAAGCACATGAGCCCGATGCGTGGGTCATCCGCGAGAATGAAGATCAGGGCGCGCGTTGCGACGTGCGTCAGGAAGGGCTGCTGGCCCTGAAATGCGTCGAAGTCATGTGTGGGTAGCGTGTCCTGAGGTATGCCCGCGAAGTACGTGCCCTCGACGACGCATGTCTTGACGATGGTGCCCGCGACGGGGGCGTGCCAGCGGTGGTAGTAGTACGGGCTGAGGAATGCCTGGTACACCGTACCACCGACGAAGCTGTTTGCGAGTGGATCGGCAAGCATGTGCACAAGGGAATACGGCTGCGCGTCCTTGAGCCAGAACATGTCCTTGCTTTTCACGTTGACGCTGTACCGGAGAACGTTGGATTCGCAAGCGCTCGTGATGTACGTGTCGTCATCGGGGTAATCGATGGGACGCGCGCCGTGCCGGAGAGTCCGCGCGAAGAAGTGGTCCCAGGACGTGAACCCCCAGTGCGGTTTCTCCGGGTCGCACACAAAGAGGTCGATGAAATCGGGCATGTTTTGCATGGCGCGTTCTCCGAGCCAGCCTTTTGCGTCCTCGGTCAGAACGGAGGCCGAGTCCGCAGAAGAGAGGTACTTGGACCACTCTCCGAAAACACTGCGGAACTGGTCATTGACAGTGCGGTTGACGAGGATGGTGAACCCGTTGGACATGTACATTGGCCATTGCATGATGGCGGTGAAAGGGAGGAACACTAAAGAGTTGGGGTCGTACGTCAGAGCTTCCCCAACGAACTTGTCGAAACAGTAGAGCATGGTTAAGTGGTCCTTGACCTAAGTGGAATGAGTCATACATCTAGCCTTTTACCAGATACAAAACCCTCACCTGCGGTCGACCGAGAGGATCCTCGTTGGGCACAGAGTCAAACATCCTGTGGAAGCCCATGAAAAGCGCAGGGTCGCTCTCGATAGCGTTCTTGAACTCGATCACCGCTGGGTTCTTGATTTCCTTGCGCTTTTTGACCTCTTCGAGGATTTTGTCGATCCAGTGGGCCAGGCGATCCGGTCGGTCGGGAATCCAGCCACCGAGGCTCATGTCGAGCGGACGGTTGAAGGGTGTTTCGACAAATGGACCCTCGCGGAGGAGAGGCTTACGGGTGCCATGGGGTGCGGTCATGGTGATGTGTCTAGCTGAGCGACAGTCAGATGAATGCGAGACAAGAGGAGCGAGGTGTTTCGCACATTCAAGCTCTCGAGGGGAATGGCGGCGGATACGATGCCAAATGATCGGGTGGGCCAGGAGCATCTAGTTTTATAGAGAACATGTGCCGCTATTACAGCCAAGGATGGAACCGAAGGCGCGGTCGAAAATTGCTTGTTTTGGGATGTTTTCAAAGAATTGTTAATAGCTCAACCAGTTCCGCACCGATTTGGATGAAACCTAGGTAGTTCTGTCGGGCTAATTCATGCGCAATTGGTGACAGAAAACGATTCAGGAAAATATTATATATTAGGTAATCTGTGCTTTTGGACCATTTTCGTATCAAATACCATCTTGCATGTCCAGGACATGTCCCAATGACCTGATATTTTGGGATGGACAACAGATATACCTAAAGGAACATGTGATAGAGCTGGAATTGCGGATATTTTAGGTACAGTCCTTGTAGCTCCATTGGATACATTTAGCACTTTTGGCATTCAGAAATATTGCAAGTATCGCATTTATATCGAGATTTTATACAATTATGGCTCTATCACATGTTTATTAAGGTATATATGTTGTCCATCCCAAAATATCAGGGCATTGGGACATGTCCTGGACATGCAAGATGGTATTTGGTACGAAAATGGTCCAAAAGCACAGATTACCTAATATATAATATTTTCCTGAATCGTTGTCTGCCACCAATTGCGCATGAATTAGCCCGACAGAACTACCTAGGTTTCATCCAAATCGGTGTGGAACTGGTTGAGCTATTAACAATTCTTTGAAAACATCCCAAAACAAGAAATTTTCCACCGCGCCTTCGGTTCCGTCCTTGGCTGTAACGGAAGGAAGGAAGATCGATTGAGTGATCAACATGCGGAGTATAACGAAACACACCCCATATCACTGCATTCAGACCCCGTGTTGACGCAGGGTGCTCCTACGTTGGTGTACCCGCATCTACGTGGGTCGACCCCCTGTCTACGTTGGTCTACCCGGGGAGTCGTACGTCACGTAGCCCATGATGATCCGACGTTGGCGTAGTACCATACGGGAAAAAAGTAGGTGATATCTTTTTTTCTTACCTTTGGATCCCCTTGGTTCAAACGGGACAATTTTTTCAAAGCTCAGCCCCAGTTTCAGTCAACTCTTTGGGCAAAAATTGCTTTGACTGGCCTGTATCTACACAAAATTGGAAAAATATGTTGAGAACACTGGAAAAACCAAGGGGGTACCGGCATTCAAACCGGCGACTAAGGCCGGTTAGTTAGTTCGGGCGCCAGGCCGGGGAAAAAAAATCAACCGCCACTTTTTGGCCGGGAAACACTGTTTGACCAGCCCTGGGGCAGGTGATTTTGGTCTCTTAGTGTTGTATTCCTTCAAACTGCCCTGTTTACTCATCTGCACCTGTTGCCTGAGTTGAACATCAGCAATTTGACAAAAAACTTGTCCCCTTTTGGCCCTTGTGAGCTTGCCGGCAAGCTCGCAAGGTCAAAAGGGTGAAAAAATATACTTGGAAAATGCAAAGCAGGATTGGATGAGTGGCTTGAATGTTAACAGACACCTAATTCTCCAGGTAAATAGATGGCTTGGTACTAAGGCATGTCACGAGTTAACTCGCGAGTCGACCCGGACTCGTGGCACGGGTACTCACGTCTTTCGGAGCCATACTCAGATCCGTGGGAAACCCGCGTTCACGAGTACTTGACTCGCGGGTCAGGGTTTCCCACGGATCAACTCGCGGGTCAGTTTATCCTTTTAGTGTTATTTAGTTGAATCTCGATGTTTTGAGCAACTTTCAGACTCACGAGTCAAAAAATTTTGTAGAAATCACGACTCGGATCCGTAGATACCCGTGGCCACGGGTACTCGAACCCGCGGGTCAAGTTTCCCACGAGTATTCCCACGGGTAAACCCGGGATGACTCGCGGGTGACCCGCACTCGTGACATGCCTTACTTGGTACGGTGATCAAAAATAAATACATCATTTCTGGGTCGAACTGGCGACCTTGTGGAATCGACCTCTCACTTTTTGTTTTTGCTTTCCCATTTTGAACTCAGTACCACTGTTTTATAAGCTATGGCGGTCAGAGTACCCCTTTAATAAAATAGGGGTACACTTCGTGATTTTGGCCACATTTTGACGTACCAAAGATGAAAATCAGCTGGAGGAAAACAAACTTTTTGTGTCACATAACATTTCTTTTTTACACACCCAGAACTTATATTTTTGGTTCAATGAACAAAAACTTTTTTTGGTTGATAAAAAAGTTTGAACCTAAGAAAAAAAAAGTGTGGGTAGAAAAAAAAAACTCAAACATGGTCTGCTTTTCCGGCTGACCAGAAAAGTTTTTTCACTGCAACATAAACTTTCGGAGGTAAGTGGCGGTGCTAACCCTAATTTGATCGCTTGATCCGGTGTCCGTATCCGGCTTCAATGCGAGAGCTTCAAGTTGTTCTTCCGTGCCATCTATCCCACAGGATATCATAGGCACCACCCGCCAGCTGCAGTTTCTGGGAGACAAACCCGGGTCCCGTATGTGTGCACTGGTTAGCCATCAGACAGGGAAGAGCCTATCAATTGGCCTCACTGGAATCAACCACAATTGCCAGGTTCTGGCCGACAGTGTGTGCAATGTGCCATAGGGCCTGTGATACTTCGTGTCCGGCCTCTCAAAGGTAGGACATGTCGAGAACAAGGCATCCGGGACCCAGGTTTGTCTACCAGAAACTGCAGCTGGCGGGTGGTGCTTATGATGTCCTCGTCGTAACCCCCATCGGGGTGCAACTGGATGTGAGGTCAATACTACACCATGCTGTGGGATAGATGGCATAGAAGAACAACTTGAAGCTCTTGCATTCAAGCCAGATACGGACACCGGATCAAGCGATCAAATTAGGGTTAACACTGCCACTTACCTCCGAAAGTTTGTGTTGCAGTCAAAAAACTTTTCTGGTCAGCAGGAAAAGCAGACTGTGTTTGAGTTTTTTTTTTCTACCCACACTCTTTTGTTCTTGGGTTCAAGCTTTTTTTTTTTCAGCCAAAAGTTTTTGTTTAGTGAATCCAAAACAAAGTTCTGGGTGTGCAAAAAAGAGATAGAGGTTATACAACCCGAAGTTTGTTTTCCTCCCGCTGGTTTTCACCTTTTGGTGCGGCAAAATGTGGCCAAAATCACAAAGTGTACCCCTATTTTATTAAAGGGGCACTCTGACCGCCATAATAAGCAAGCAAGACACTGGAGGGTGGTTTGAACTTGACCCCTAGAGTGGGGTTAATCAGGGTTTGATGGCCAATGTTGATGTGATGCCTCAGCTGTAGGGTAACCTACTGTTGAGCCACAGCAAGCATGTCTCTGCTGTGGCTGGATGGTGGCATATATCCTGTGTCCTGCAAGTGGTGTGGACATGGACCTTGTGAGTCCAGGTCTGGTTCAAGTACTCTCAACATGTGCTGCTGATCAAGGCCATCAAGGCCGGCTACTCGGCCTACACAGCCACCAAGTAAAAAGAAGATTGGGATTCTCATCTCACTCAAAACTTGGGTCCAATGTTGGGAAGAAATCAGTGACACTCTGCAGAAAAGAAAATATGCCTGGACCAAAAACAAAAAAAGGGTACATGAAAAAAGAAGTATGAAAACACGCAAAAGATGAACAAAAGTACAGAAAAGTGGAAAAAAAAGTACGGAATATTAAATGTGCAATGTGACCGCCATATTTTTTGACCTTGTACAAGGACACAAGATTTTCGTCAAACGTCTGATGAAGTCCATATATGGTAAGAGAGATAATAATTCTCGGAAGATCGAAACTTGTCTTGGGAGGTTGTTTTGGAGGGTTGAATACTGCAATTGGTATCATACATGGAAAAGAGCTCAATGCCTGGATACGTAAGTATCTGGGTCTACCACACCTTTACCTTCCTTTTATAGTAATTTTGTGATTCCTACGAAACGAAAACCGTACAGCCACCCCCTAACTTTGTTGATGCACCTCAGTTCATTACCTCTTTTGTTCTTCTGCGGTTGGACGGGATCCACACACTTGTCTCCGCAAGCCAGATGCGAGCCCTACGTCACAATTCTGAGATTCCTATGGAGTTCTGTCAAATGGGGCCGAAACCAGATAAAAGTCCTATCACGCGCCATCCGTTGCCTATTCGCTCATTTACTGTGTAATACTGCACCTAAGTCAGAGGAATGAACTGGAAGAAATCTAATTCAGTGTCTTGTGGCGGGATCGAACTCACGACCTCGTGCGTTCGGACAAAACTTGAAGGCATGTACCTTTCAAAGTACACTAAAGTAGCACAGAGGTTCCTACGCTTAGCTTCACTAGGTGAGTACGCGTGAACTGGTAGTCACTTCTTTCAAAATGGGCGCGAAAAATTCCTCAAGTAAGTACTGACCCCCTAAGCTCCCGAAATTAAATTCCTCGGTTCACTTCATGTCTTGGGTAGTCTTTCTGTACTGTTCATATTTGCGAACAGATTCCAGCGGCCTCATTCGAGGACAAATCTCTTTTGTTGTTTCAGTAACTCCTTTTTCTCGGGTGTAATACTGTAACCTTGCTTTTTTTACGGTGGATATTGATCTGTTTGCCGGTCCAGTGTTCTACTGTCCAGGATATATTATGGATGAGGGTGAAGGTAGAATCGTGTTTATGTTGCATAGTTCCAGGAGACGCGCGTAGTGTTAGAACTTGTGTGATAAGTAATGTCTGACTTGCAACACGACATTTATGGCATTTGGTGATCCACCTTCATGAACAGGGTATCCAGGTCACGCCCAGAGGGCCATACCAAACGAATATGGATGGTCTGCATTGATTTTCCAGCTCACCGGCAACTTGAACACATAATGAATTACCATCTATGGTGCGTGGGAACGTTACGTTGGTGCGGTCGAGTCGGAAAAAAGAAAAACGGCCCTATATATATCTTTTGGAATGCCGGTACCCCCTTGGGAAAAACACGCGGCGAGAGCAATCTTTGGATTTTTGGACCGTGGGACTCCAGAATTACCCTTTTCGGCTGCCCCACGGCAGCCCAGGCTGGGTCCAAACCGGACAAAGATCGTTCGGCTATGTTCATTGTTCAGCTACCCGTGTACACTATAAACGAGTAACGACGAGAGTTATGGGAATGGGATTGGGCTAAGTAGAGTGTATCTGCAGCTCGTTTTAAGAGTTTTTCTGCGAGATCTCAGAAAATGATTGGCGAATCTCGGGTAATTCTCACAGAAATTCTGCAGCCTCGCCAAGGCCGGTGGATTAAAACCTGGGGTGCGGAGCGAAGTGGGGCCACAAATCTCGGGTAATTTTAAGCGAGTCTCAACGCAGAAAAAATCGTTTTTTGGGCGCTGCAGATACACTCTAGTAACCGAATCCCACTATTGATCTCGCTTACCGTCGGCTAACTTTGGCTACCAGGCTACGTGTCGTTAGTGGGATTGATTACCCGGTCAGCGCGGAGAATGGGGCTCATCTTATCGTAGGACTCGGAATAGGCGGGAAAAAGGACTCATATCAGGTTTCAGTTGAGCGCTACTTCCTTGTTGGAAATGGGTGGTTGATCCTGGTTGATCCGCGTGATCCTGACACAGCTTATTACTGCATATGTCGATGCGAACAAAATTGTGTAGTCCTCTCATTCATTGTGTTCCACTCCCATGTAGACGCAGCCTGCGTCTACGGTCCGTAGACAAAGGGGTAGATGCACATGTTTGTGTACGTGCGGCTACATGTGTCTACGTGAAGTACACACAGGGGGTCTACCTCCATCTACGTGCAGCTAACGCCGTAGCCGAACGTAGACCAACGTAGACGCAGGTAGACACACGTAGACACACGTAGACGTAGTTAGCCACTGGTAGACATAGAGAAATAAATTTCAGCAGTACGAACCAAGCCTCGACCCATTTGTTTGACTTCCACTACTGTCGTCTTCGGTGGTCTTCGGTTGTCTTCGGCAAGTTGAACTGATCTATTGGGCCGGCGCTGATCGATCCGCGTCCGTCCGATCAACATCGGATACTCTGCGCCGAGGATGAAAATAGATATGGGTTTCTGGGGCAAATTTTGAGGTGCTTACAACTCACACAGAGAAAGGATTTGCAGGTGAGAAGAGAGGGATAAAATCATGATGCGAGGCGGGCCCTAAGAGCCAGCCGGCCGGGAGGCAGGGTAGGTCTACGGCGGTGGGCGGACGTAGACGGACGTAGCGGCAGGTAGCCGAACGTAGCCGAGGTACGCCCAAGTGACGTACAATAACGTACACCAAGGTACACACAGGGTGCGTCTACCCCCTCGTCTACCCCCGTAGACACATGTACACCAACGTACAATAATGTACACGCAGCTTCGTCTACATAGGGGTGGAACGCAGTGATTCCTAAAAATGTGGATATAAACTGCATGTGGAGAATGCATATGCCTTCCAATTCCTGTTTACCCTGAACCCAACCCAGACATGTTGGGAATCGGGCATTTGATGGATTGCAGTAGATTTTGGAGTGGGCTGCATCCGGAATGTATTCTGTTCATTCCCTAGTGAAAGGAATACCACAGTGGGTTCAAATCATACTGCAAGTCGGGCAGGGATAATTCTATTGAGAAACCCCGGTTGCAGGCAGAAACCCCCCTTCCAAAAATAGATTCTATGCAGAAACCCAGGTTTCTGCCGGACATACTCTCCGGGTCGGCGGCGGCAACTACCTAATTTGGATTTGGATGTTTTTTTCTACTGAGCAGTAGACAAAGTGCCCAAAGTATACTAGCAGCACGCCCAAGGTGTCCCTGGCTGCGGTTGTCCTTCCCACCGCCGGATCATTTGGACGTGTCGGAGTGACGCGGCATGGCCTGAGTGTCAATGCTGCTTAGGGCTTGCAAAGTTGCTAAAAGGTAACATATGAGCCTAACAGGCCGCCCAATTACTCTCCACGAGTGAATGCTGCAGTGCCGCGGCCTCACATCAACGACCCGCACTCTGCCGCAGGCTCGGCAAATTCGGCTTTATCCGGCTCGCAATGTCGTGATGTAAACTACCCCAAACCCGTTAAAGGCTTAAGCCTGGTGATTTTCCCGCTGAATGCGCATCCCAATCAATTCAACAGAGGGCGGATCTCTTGTTCAGAAATACAACCGTTAACCGAGAGAAACGGCAGTGTCGGGTGACTGAACTTCGGCATCTGCTGATTAGCAGGGGCACTGACCACTGTTCATGGGACCGGCATGATACTCAGAGTAAGTACATACCACTCCGAGTACTGCAGGTGAAAGTGACTTACGATCCGGCGAGTATCGGCCGGAGGCCCGGATCATGAAGAAACCCCCAAAAGTTCAATAATTTGTGGGCTTCCGAATAAGGGGGGGTTTCTGCCTGCAACCGGGGTTTCTCAATAGAATTATCCGTCGGGCAGGAGAAAAGGAAAATTAACATAACTGATCAGAATGATTTGATGGCCAAAGGCTTTGGCAAAGGCCAAAAATTCGAGCGAGATCCCAAAGGCCTTTACAAAGGGCTCTCAAAGGCCTTTACCCTTTGGGCGAACACTGGGATTGCCTGTACTGGCAGCAGTGGACTAGGGTTCTGTTTTTTATTCCGGTTAATTGTTTTTAAACAGGTGTTTATAAACCCGGTTTTAATGGTCGGGTCGAAACCCCGGGTTTATAGTTCGTGTGGCAGTGCTCGGCAGACCTACCAGAGGGCCAATTTACGCAGAGTTCGGGGCAAGTTGAGAGAGGAAAATGCGAAATAAGTGGGCATCTACTCACTTTTGGTGCAACTTCAGCTGTCTGACTGATGTAGCTCCTGAAATTGTCACTAGGATCGCCAAATTTCCTGCAGGTCTTCCTTTGCGTTGTTTTCCTTGTTCCCATTGCCCAAGCTACCTTCTGGAACTTGTAAGTGCTCAATCAACTGATTCGCGGTTACCTGGCATCAGGCGGGGGCCGAAAATCTATCCGGATGTCGCCGGAAGCCCAAATTTTGCCTACTGCCGCTGAGTGTTTATAAACCGGTTTATAAACACCATGTCTATAAACAAAGAATTAAAAACTGTTTATAATTAGTCCGGGAATTATCAACAGAACGCTAGGCAGCACCGCACCTATGTGACCTATCTGGTCAGGGTGTTATAATTTGTGTTCTAGGTCTGGTATATCCTTGTAGAATAGCTTCCCTGATAGATGCCCATTTACATATCTTTACCTGGCTATTCAGCGCAAACTTCAGAATGAGGACATTTTTTCAACGAGGTTCAGCTTCATATGTGGCTCTTTAGGGCCATACCCAATGTCCTTGGGGTCAAAACGGCAAGTAGCAAGCAGTATTGGCTGTTTGTATTCTCCTAAGAGGCGACATTAGGTCTGGTGGCACCAGAGGTAGAAGGACAAGATAAATTGTCAATATCCACATAATTACAACATCCGACTTTCTGCAGAGAATCTGAGCTCGTTACAGATTTAACCGTGATTAACAGTTACTTACCAGCACCTAACTCTGTCTGAAGAAAAAATGCGGCCCTCATGAAAATCACCCGCGGACGAGGGGAGCTGAACCCCAGGAGCTGTTCGAAACTTCTACCGTCACATTTGGCACAACGGTGCGGCGCGCACGATGTCCGCTTTCTACGATTATTTTCCCGGCGCATGAGGTACCCAGCTTCTGAAATCACTCAGTCAGAATTCAAGCGGCGTGTTGCATTTCAATGTTCAAATATATATATACTCGCAGTCGGAGTTCCGACCCGGCGTTGCAAGCCGCACTGTTCGGCATCAATTGCCAAACCTTCACAATAGACATCCTTAACCTTGTCTAAGGAACCCGAAGCCTTCAAAACATCACCCCTCATCTGCAAATACTACGGTCCCGCCCAAGAAAACTCCGCGCTGAAATATTTACGCGGACGTGCGAGTCGAACTCGGAGCGTTACTTAGATTCACGCGAAGTTGGGGTGCAACTGATGGTGGTGGAGAAGTAAAGAGTGGTTCTCCACATGGGAGAGAACTCCCGTTTATATACTGTAGACTACGTCGGTACCGAGATAGCTCGGGGAGGAGACCGAGATAGCCCGGAGAGGAGACCGAGGCTCGGGGTTGAACGCGAGGCTCGGCAGCTGAGCCGTTGATCCCGGCACGGAGGATTCCGGTGATGGGTTGAGGTTTTTCAATTTCCATCACATTGCCCGATTCTCAACACCTCTTTTTCTTCTCGCCACAAGTCGCGCTTCAGTCACGCGCTCAGTCTCCCACACCATAGTGTTTGGTTCAACTGTAGAAGATGGCGTTAACATGAAAGGGTTCACAATCAACCTTCTATTAACGCGCTTGGGAAGGCCGTTGCTATGGTGTTCAGGGTTCAACTTCCGTGAAATTCCCGCTTCTAGTTGAATCGTGACCTGATCCAGATCATCGCGCTGGATCGCCGCAGGCTGAGGATACCGCAGGGTAATTCTTCGAGGCCACGGGCGCATCTCGGTTGAACGCGCGTTCTTTTCGATCATGATCACCGTCGGCGCTGATGTCGCCGGTGTATTCAGTCGGTAATTGAATGCCCGTTAAATCTATGAATTAAAAACACAGCAGCAGTCTTCGGCCTCGGGGGCGAGTAGAGGTGGCGCACTGTGGGCCGTGGACGCAAACGAGATGACAAGACCATGCGTTCCCGGCGGCTGTAAATTCGGCATCTTTGGTGCCGGCATTTCGCTAATCAACATGTGTTTCTCGCTTGACCAGCTATAACTACCTCGAATCCAGGATTCGGCGTTCCCCCACAAACCGACGATGAGTGTCCCTATCCCACAACCCCCAACAATCCCCTTCATCGGCAACATCACTTCCATCGAAAAGGACGTCCCGTTGCGCTCGTTTCAGCTCCTCGCAAAGACGTATGGCGAGATCTACCAGCTTGACCTGCTGGGCCGGAAGGTTATCACAGTGTCGTCGCATGCGCTGGCAAACGAAGTGTCGGACGATACGCGCTTTCATAAGCGGGTGGCGGGCGGGCTGATGGAAGTGCGCAATTTGACGGGCGATGCTTTGTTCACCGTGAGTTTCCTTCAGGTTTTGCCTAACCCCTAGATAAATATCACCGTCACCACAGGCGCAAGACGACGAGCCAAACTGGGGCATCGCGCGTAAGCCATGTAAACGAAAATGCAGCGAAGCAATGCTGACGGTATTCAAAATTCAGATCGCTTGCTGATGCCTGCCTTTGGAACTATAGCGGTGAAGGACATGATGGAGGAGATGCGCGATATCTCCAACCAGCTGCTTCTCAAGGTTCGTGCTTGGTCTCCGGCTCTTTGATTCCCCTACTCCCTAATTGATCTTTCATCTCCCAGTGGGAACGGTGCGCCCTACCCGTCCTTCCCCGTACTGAACTAACTTGAGCGCCCGCCTTGAACCAGATTCGGCCCCGACGCCATCATCGACCCGTCCGAGGACTTCACGCGCGTCGCGCTCGAGTGCGTCTATTCCCCCCTCCATCCCCTCACTTATCCTTCCACATCCCTCATCATCCCCAACATCTAACATCTAACGCATTCGCATTCGTGTTTTAATTCGTAAACTAACGGAATTAATCGTACCTTTAGTGCCATCGCCTACTGCTCCATGTCGCACCGCCTCAACTCATTCTACACAGAGCAACAACCCGAATTCACCGTCGCCATGGGCGACTTCCTCGCCGAGTGCGGTCTGCGCGCAAATCGTCCGCGTGTGGTACAAGCTGTGATGCGCGGGACGACGGCGAAATACGAGGCGGATATTAAGACTATGACGGATTTGGCGAATCAGAGTGAGTTAATTTAATTCAATCTATGGTTGGTTGAATGTTGAGTATGCAGTTGTGGCGTCAAGAAAAGCCCACCCGGTGGCGAAGCACGATTTGCTCGACACGATGCTCAACGCGCGCGATCCCAAGACTGGGCAGGCGATGTCGGAGAAGTCGATTTCAGAGAATGTAAGTGCCACCATCGACTCATTGCGCGTTAAACTAATGACGCTTATGTAGCTGTTGACCTTCCTCATCGCCGGTAAGTACTTATGCATAATCCTTGCATCCGGGCTAACATGGATCTATGTAGGACATGAAACCTCCTCCGGCATGATGACCTTCATGGTCTACTTCCTCCTCAAACACCCCGAGACGATGCGCAAGCTGCGCGCGCAGGTGGACGAGGCGCTGGGTGGGCGGCCGGTGCAGTATGAGGATTTCGCGAAGTTGCCGTATTTGATCGGTGCGTACTCCGTTGCCTCTCGTATTATCAGTAGAGATACTAACCGCACATACTTACTTGCAGCCGTGATGCGCGAAACCCTCCGCCTCGCCGCCACCGCGCCCCTCCGCTCCACCTCCCCCCGCGAAGACACTACCATTGGGGGCGGCAAGTACGCCGTCAAGACGGGGGACACGATCGTTATATCGGCGTGGGATGTGCACAGGGATCCGAAGGTGTGGGGGGACGATGTGCGTTTGGGTTCTGCTTTTCTTGCCATATACTCTTTCATCGTTCCCCACCCTTTAAGAGGCGTTGACTTCCTTGCTTCCGCCCCTCTTGCCCCGCGTTGAGATTGAGTTTTATTGCTGACGTGGGTAATTTTTAGGCAGATGAATTCAAGCCTGAGCGGATGCTGGATGGGAAGTTCGAGGCCTTGCCGGTACGTCCCCTCCCACCATACACGGGCGAGCGATATGTGCTGACGGCGTACGTGTGGTGACGGATAAAAGCCGAATGCTTGGCAACCTGTAAATTCATTTCCTGCTCTGTGTTCAAATGAATAACTGAGGATGAATTAGTTCGGATTCGGCGCCCGCGCGTGTATCGGCAGAGCGTTCGCGTGGCAGGAAGGTGCGCTACTACCCATCCAAATCTACTTACTCTCGACTAATGGATTTAACAGTAACGTGGGCCTCCAATCTACATATTCATTGAACTTAACTAACCCTGAAATTTAAACAGCCTCGTAATGGCCTCCATAATCCAAAAATTCGACCTCTCCCTCGTGGACCCGTCCTACACGCTCGAGATCAAGCAGACGTTGACGGTGAAGCCGAAGGGATTGCGTATCCACGTCGCGGTAAGGTCTGCCGCGGTGGGCGCACCACACCTGCTTGCTGCGCCGTCGTCTGCGCTTATCGCTAACCGCTCCGCTGGTGCTTCCGCGACGAAGAGTGCTGGCGCGGTCGCAGGCGAGGGGGGGAAGCCGTTTTACGTGCTGTATGGCTCCAACACGGGGACGTCGGAGGCGTTTGCGCAGCGCGTCGCGAATGAGGCGCCGTCGTATGGTGGGTTTTCACTCACTTCGATTTCTATCACGATTGCGAGAGAAGTATATTCTGATAATGCGGACTTGATTTTTAGGCTTCCGGCCCTCAATCGGTACACTCGACTCTGCGCTGGGGAAGGTACCGAAGGACGGGCCTGTTGTTGTTATTACTGCGTCGTTCGAAGGTTCGCTTCTCTTTCCTCCCCCTCCTACCTTGAACTCACCGTGTCTAACAACGAATACGCAGGCGAGCCCGCCGACAACGCCGCCCGCTTCGTCGACTGGCTCCGGCACCTCGACGAATCTAACTCCGAGTTCACCGGCGTCCGATTCGCGGTGTTCGGGTGCGGCAACTCGGACTGGACGGCGACCTTCCAGAAGATCCCGATCCTGTGCGACGAGCTATTTGAGAAGCATGGCGGGAAGAGGCTGGTGGAGCGCGGATCGGGCGACGCGGGGGCGGGGGATTTCTTCCAGAGGTGGGATGAGTTTGAGGCAGGGCTTTGGAGGACGTTGGAGGAGGTGCGTTCTTTTCGTTCTGCATGCCCTTCGAGCGAGAAATTAAAATTTAATTTGCAAATTAGGAATACGGAACGACGCGCTCGGAGGCGCTGGCTCCGACGTTGGAGGTGCAGACGGTGGATGTGGGGCAGGAGCGTGCCACGGCGCTCCGGCAGGCGGATGCGCTTCTCGGGCGGGTGGTTGAAAATCGGGTGTTGACCAAGAGTGGGCCGGTGAAGAGGCATATTGGTGGGTTAAGCTTCGTTCGACGGCGCTTTGACTGATGTTTCGTAGAATTCGAGCTTCCGGAGGGGACGAATGCGCGAGGTGCGAGAGGTTGATTCTTCTTCCAGTCCGACGCGGCTGACTTCACTTTCAGCGGGCGATTATGTTGCGATGTTTGTGGGACTTTCGGTTTTTTTATCGCTTTCTAAAGGGTTGTATTTCACAGCTTGCCGCAGAATCCGGTCCGTGACGTCCATCGAGTTCTTGCACGCTTTGGTTTGTCGAACGAGGCAGAGGTATGGGAATCTACTATTTATTACCTTCCACTCACAAGGTTTAGGTTATTTTATCCTCCGTCGGACCCACGTCCCTCCCCACCGGAAAACCCGTCAAATTGTCAGAGATTCTCAGCGGGTACATCGAGCTGTCCCAACCCGCAACCACCCGCGATCTCGGTATCCTCGGCCAGGCCGCCACCTCTGACGCGACGCGCGCCTACATCGAGGAGCTCAAATCCTCCTACAACGACGCCGTTCTCGCCAAGAGATTGAGCGTATTCGAAATTCTGGAAAGCCACGCCGACATCGTCCTCCCAATCGGAGCCTTCCTCCAGATGCTCCCCTCCATGCGTGTCCGCCAGTATTCCATCTCCAGCTCCCCGCTGTGGAACCCCAGCCACGTCACCGTCACCGTCAGCGTCCTCGACGCGCCGGCGCTCTCGGGAAAGACCGCCCAGCCATTCCTCGGTGTGGGTTCCAACTACCTCGCGAACCTGATCCCCGGCGACCGCGTGCAGATGGCCGTACGCCCCTCGGCGGCGTCGTTCCATCCGCCCGAAGACCCCATCACGCCTGTTGTGATGTTCTGCAGCGGCTCCGGATTGGCTCCCATGCGCGGATTCATGCAGGAACGGGCGGCGCAGAAGGCGTCGGGGCGCGCGGTTGGGGAGATGCTGCTATTCTTTGGGTGCCGTTCCGCGGACACGGACTTCCTCTACTCGGATACAGACCTCGCGGAGTGGAGAAAGCAGGGGGTGGTTGATGTGCGGCCTGCGTTCTCTCGTTCGCCTGTGGACTCGGAGGGTTGTAAATATGTGCAGCAGTGAGTCATTGCGTCCTCTCGTTTCGATCTCGTTGACGCCTGCGCCAGCCGTGTGCGCAAGGACAGCGCAGACGTTGTGAAGGCTTATCAGAACGGGGCGTCGGTGTGTAATCCTGAATTGATTTTTCGTTGAACTCATTCATTGTTGCATTCGCCAGTTCTTCACGTGTGGGTCGGCCAGTGTTGCAAAGGGGATCAAGGCTACGCTGGTGGAAATAATTATGGAGGATTCAAAGGTGGATATTGTTGAAGCTACCGAGAAGTTTGAGAAGATTACAAAGGGTCGATATGCGACCGATATTTTCGATTAGACCCCACATATATGTACCTCAGTACTAGTAGACGAATATTGTGACGACGCGGAGCTTTTTAAAGCGTTTTTGTCTATGTACCGCGCAACTGCGCGGTTGATTAAGAGTGGAAGACGGCAAAGTTGAGTACCCCAGTACCAACATCGGTTTGACTGCGTGTATTATCGGATGGAAAAATAACCTGCCTGAAGAGAGCATCCCGCCCTCCCAATCCGCCGGGCGCGACAATTGTGGTTGAAATCCACTGTTTGTTGATGTCCACTCTCGGTTCTGATTCGGATCGATAGAATGTTTTGCTACTTCGTATCTTCAAACTCGAATCACCCTTAATTCCCCACACCGTCTTCACTCTAGGTTCCAAACTTGAAATTCAAAATCATCTCGCGACGTTCAATCTGGCGCTGAGCAACTTGAAAACCCGATTCTACAACTTGAAACGGAAGATTTTTCAATCCGCTTTTGCCCGACTTGGCCCTGGCTGACACGGGCACGAGATTTTGTGGATTCGCGGCAATTGACTGCAGTGAAGATCAGATCGGCTAAACATCGGCTGAGCGGCCACGGCCGCGGTCTGGGCGGCCCGTACGCGTAACCCTTTCCTCTTGACCGTCATTTTCAAGAATCGGGGCAATGTCACTCACTTCATCGCCTCTAGTTGAAGACGTTCTCTTCCTCATCCTGTCGTTTTGCGATATCGCTGCGATTTTAGCGATAAGTCGGGTGATTCTTCCAATCGATTTAGGCCACGGCGCTCAACTCACTGTATCTATACAGAGCAGCAAGTACTTTTACCGCCTCAGCTCCAGCAAGAGTGTGTGGCTAGCGGCCGTCAGCGAGCTCGTTCGCAAAGGATTTGTGTACCAGGAAGATGGGGTGGTTTTGGGCGACCTGACGAAAGAGCAGCTGGTAGAGAAGGCCAAGAGAGCGATGCTTGGGCCGCGGACCTGGGGGGCGGATCATAGCGACCTTGGACCCCCGATCGTATCGCGGGAAATCACGCTACCGAGCAGCGTGCGCAACGACGACTGGCTGAACTTTGAGGTAAAACTGCTCCTTGGTGGGGAATATCTGTTCCACCGGAACTGGCGCCTCGATTGCTGGAGTGTCTGCGAGCGAAAGGTCGTTTGGACGTACAAGTGCTGCGTAGAAGATGCGGCGGTGATTGCCTTCGCTGCCCAGCTCACTAATACCCCGGACCAGGCAGTGGTCATGACCTGTCAGCGCACCTGGAAGAACACTGTGGAGCGTACAAAGTGGGAGCCCCCTTCGTTCGTTGACCATTTCTGACACAAGTTGAATCCCAACAGTTATGTGGAGGTGTTGACTTTGGACCTGAAGACGCGAAATTCTCAGTCCTTCATGGTTGCCCGGGTTCCGGACGGCCACGGTGGCAACGACCCCTACTCTCATCCTCAAATATGCGGCGACTTTGCTGCGGTTGCGGTTGCGACCGATGTGATGTTATTTAACTGGCGCGAAGGGACGTGGGCCAAGGTCGCCATCGAAAATGACCCGCACCACTTTGCACGCTATTGTCGCTTCGCCTTGGCGCCAGGGTACGCCATCCTAATACTCACACTCTCCGATCAAGATGAAGACGGCGACAAATATGATGTCGAGACTATTGTCCTGAGTCCCCTCGCCGCGCTGCCCTGGGCATCTGTCGACCCCGTCAACCCACCAGGAGGCGTAGCCAACGCCCGCGACCTCCCTCGAGTCCACACCGAGGCCCTCCCCGTGGTGAACAAGTACGCATCCCCCAGCGCGATTCTAATCGCCGTGCACGAACACCCCCTGCGGAACGGAGTGTTCAGAATCTGGATCTCCGTGGACAGGTACAACGTTCCCGGTATTCTCTCATACCACCGCCTTAACCTGGCTGGTGCGCGCCGCAACTCGGGCGATGGACCCATTTTGGAGCTCCGCTCGGCGACGGAGACAGACAAAAATTACGTCGTCGTGACTAGGGCTTCCTTTACCGGACACACGGTGCGCTGGGACGGGAGGGCGTTCGGGGGGGCGTTGATTGTGGTACCGAAGGTGCCGCGCTCGAAAGGTCTAGAAATCCGTCAGATCCAGTTTCTTATCGCAAGGAATAATGCGCATTTATCGGCGTACGCCGGGGCGTTGGCGCACTTTACGCACACGTCCCTCGTTGTGCAGTATTATCAGTAGGAGGGAGCGATTCGCCGTTCCCCTTTATTTACTCGAATATATTCAGTCCAACGCAGACACATGTATGCCAAACAACTATAACAACCCGCAGAGTTATTTAATTTGCCTGGGCAGGTATCCACCAGTACATCCGCCTCATGTATCGAATTTGGCTATTAAAAGGAGAACAAGTTACTCTGTCGAGGACTCCAGGAAACGTTGAATACATATGCTCTCAGATAAACTATGGCCTCCCCTTACTTAGAGTCTAGACCCTCGCTTTGACAAAGTGCATTGGAACTTGAAAGCGATATACCGTGGGAGGCACGGTAAATGATCCTGAGATGTGAGATTTTCCAGGAATTGGACGGAGGTATGGGGATTTACGGCGTTTGAACCTAACGCCAGTGCTCTGACCACTAACCATCTTCGAACGTCGAACTATACAACTTGAAATCCCTGAGACTCGACAAACGCAAACTTGAAACTTAACACTGAATGTCAGTTACAGTTGATGCTATTGAGAAGCCAAGTTGCAGACACAAACCCTCAATAAACCCATCTCTGCCTAGGCTGACAGCGCTCAAACTTGGAGCTTGGAGGGCCGGGGTGGATTCCAGCGAAGCAAGCAAACTTGGGACTAGGACCTTTCCTTCAATGCCATTCTTCGGCGCAACTTCGATTCGAAAAAGATTCACCTATCTTCGCGTCGGAAACGTGCTACTTGGTGGCCATGACAATTCTGGGCTGGTTGGCTGGCGCAGTGGCATGCAATAATGGACCCAGACCGCACTCCCCGTAGCGTGGTAGTACATCGTGCGTGCTCACTTTTTGGAGAGCTTTTCGCATTGGGTACTAATCCGGGGTACAGAAGGCTCATATACCGCCCCAATACGGTCGCGTTCGCGCGCCCCACGTACTGCGGGACTTGCCTGCCGCTGCGTGCGTACTCGATTTCTCTTGGGATGCTGTACTAATCTCGGGTGAAGGGCGATAACCATTGACACCACTGACTCTGCACGCGCTAGTCTGTTCTTCCATGATAGTGTTGCCGGTGTTGGGTTCAGGACCGATTCTGAACCTGAACCGAACCTGAACCGAACCTCAGTTGGGGTTCGGGGTTCGGCCAATGTTAGATTTTCCCGAACCTGTTCGGACATGTGCGAACCGGTTCGAACCTGAAGGTTCTGAGGGTGTATTTAGCGATAATTTCAACCGATTTTCAGTCCAAAAACTCACCCAACCTCACTCCACACCTGGGCAAGAATGTTGGTGTTTGAAATATGTGGGTGCTTCACTGGGCACGGCTCATAAGCGTGTCCCCGAAGTGCCCGGATGGTACTGAATATAATTCTCACTCCTAATTAGGGCAAAGAATACTCATTCTGAGCTGGTGGACAAAGCTTGTCTGTGTTCCAAGTACCTACCATGCATTAAACAAGTGAGTGTACATTTTCACAATATTTTACACCCCAACCATAACTTCAAAAGAATTACAGGTATTAAACCTTTCCTGGGGCGCACCGTTCGCGGGGCTGCAGGACTTTGATTTCTTGGGTGCGTTTCAGGAATTCATCAGTCGTCCTGTTCCCCTGAATTCAGTACAGCACTCAACACTCGGGGCCTTCAGTTCTCCAACCCACTAAATTGCACTTCGGGAGTTTTCTTCAACGATATCCCCTTCTCCTTGTGGGACCGTTTCCCTATGCTGAGGAGCTCGCGGCCTGACTACCCATATTCTCAGCCCTAGCTCGCAGACAGAGTACGATCAGTACCAGGCGGCGATGACGAATTTCTTTGCTGCCTGTACCAAAAACACCACGCCTGTCGGAGTCATGAAGCACATTGGTACGATTGAGTTGGTCCAGGACTGGGACTCCCTTCGCGCTGCGCTAGGATACGACAAGGTCAACTTTGCCGGCGTATCATAGTGAGTCGTCGGTTGCGCAAGTAGTGCCCGAATATATTTATCTCGTACAGTGGAACCTTCGCAGGAATGGCATACGCCGCCCGCTTCCCCGAGCGCGTCGATCGTTTTGTCCTTGATGCAGTTATTCCCCATGGCATGGTGTGGTTCTTCGCATTCAATTTATGAACGCGCTGACACAAAGATGGCAGCCGTTCCAGGACATGGTAACGGATCAAGTCGCCGCTGCAAATCGACTTGTTCTTCGTGCCGACGCATTTTGTCTCACGGACATAAAGTGCCCGTTCCATGGGCAGGGAAATGGCAGCGTCGTCAAGGTGTGCAATCAAGCAGAAAAAAAAAATGCGACTAATACTACGACGCGCAGGCCTGGGACACGCTGCTGGCTCGCGCTATCGCAAAGCCTCTCACCGCCCTCAGTTGTGGTCCCGGAACCGGCTGTAACTCCCCGGTCACCGCGACTGACCTTCGCTACGGCCTAACTGTCCTGCTCGCTTCTAACCCCGATTTCCCGCTCTTTAACATCGCTCTCAACGCCTCTCTCCACGGGGATGCGAGCCTCTTTGGGTATGCCCCTCTGTTCGACCTACGCGAAAGTATCTTCGCGCCATTGCTCTGTTCGGATTTCAGTGCGCGACTACTTGCTGGCGAAAACATCCTACTAACAATCTGCCAGAACTTGATGTCGCTCAAAAGAACTTTGCTTCATACAATGCTCTTAACATCAACTCTCAAAACGTGTGTCAGGATTTAGCTAATCCCACTACCATCGTTTTACTCGGATTCTTCTACAGGTCGATGCCCGTCGGGTCATCTACTCGCAAATCGGCCAGTACTTCCTCATGTGCTCCGCATGGCCCAACCCTGTCCCTGAGCCCGCCACCCTACCGACAAACCTCCCGCTCATGTGGATGACGTCCGACTTCGACCTCAAGTGCGTTTCGCCTCGTCTTCTTACCCTCGCTTTACACTATTTTTATTTTTACCTCTCCAGCCTTCCCACAGAATTAACCACCTTTGCGGTGCAGCAAGCGCCAAAGTCTACCCTCGTCATTCGGCACGGAGACGACCACACCTCCATCTTGTGTATGTATCTCCTGGGGTTCTTTTTGCGAAGATATTGGTGACACTAACGCCTTTCTCTCGTTATGATTCAGTCGTCCCAGCCGGCACGCCCGCCCAGAAAATCGCCACAAGCTTCCTGACCACCGGGAAAATGCCCTCCCCAAGATCCGACGCGCAGATTACGATTATCGGTCCGGGTAAAATGAGAGGACCTGTGCCGGGTGCGTACGATGTGCCTACTGGCGCAGTGGCGGAAGATATTAGCAGTATAGAGGATATTGTGTAGGGGTTTTTCTTAAGTGGACTTTGGAGTGTCGTTGGTATATCTATAGTTGGTTGTTAAATTGAACATAAACCGGCGGCTTAACTATTGAGCTTCGGCATACAGTTCTAATAGGACATGTAGTAGTTGTGAAGGGCGATTTCTGCACCTTATGTAAAGACAATGTTGAGAGTCCCGTCCCCCTTCTGTTCGCGTTGAGAACGCCGGATTTTCCTGGGAGTTCAAAGGACTCTGCTGCCATCACTTCTACTGCGCTGTGGAAAACCAAGGGACAATAGACGAGGCTTACAGAAGCACGAGTAGGAGAAAGAGGATGGGAGGATGGAAAGCGGGTGTGATGCATGGGTGAACAACTGGCGATTTAGATTTCAGTGAAGCATCGTACACGGGGTTCGAGTCCCGGCGCTCGCATGAAGGACTGGATGCCGACATTGTGTTTTATTTTTTGAACTATTCCGTTTGTCCTTCGAAATTGCTGGGGCCTGGGACTGCGAGGATCTCAACATTCAATCCAGTTTTCTGGGCTTTCCACCCGCCGATCTTTCGAATACGGTCCTTCCTGCACAGATGGAAAGCCTAAAGTGACCCTTGTAAAAGCAGGCTACCTCCTGCGCCGGGAAAAGAGTTCAGCATAAAGCGGGCGTTGTGCGCGGCGCACAATTGCCCCCAATGACCAGCTTCGTGGCGCGTTTTAAGCAACTCTCAGTGGAGTCCAACTCCCCGCGTCCGCATCGTCGAGATCCATTGATGATACTTTTCCCCGGCAAGCCTCCAGTATTTTCGGGTCAGTGTTCACTCTGCAGGTTTCCACGGCCCTGTGTACGAAGTTGACTTGTCGATCGAAGTCTAACAAGTAGATGCCGAGGGTGCCGCTTCTGATACCGTCAGTGATTCGGCACCGGCCATCTCCTAGCAGCGGCCTCGATGGCTTCTCAGGCTTGAATTGAGTGCGCAGCTCTCCTACACCCGCCACTTAACTTCACACCTACGCTGAGAAACAACATTCACAATCACGATTTCGAGCTTGCCGATCTTGATGCGGATGATCGTGAGCATCGCCGGTATGCCGAATCGTTTCCGGTGAGATTTGGTTTACTCTTGGAAATACGGGCTTCAAGATGCCCTTTGCAATGAACGTGCAATGAACCTTGAACTTTGTGGTGACGGGTGACACCCGTGAATCTTTTTTGGTCGAGTGAACTTGGAACGAACTAATTTTCATTTTCTTGCTCCTAACCATAACTCTCGGTAAGTAGTATCCCACACCCTTCCCAAGCAGAACGAGCCCTCCAACAAGTTTGCAAATTTGCTCATTTAACGCACAGGTTTTCCCCTATCTGAATGGCGCACGTCGAAGTTAAAAACGGGTTCCACGCAATGAGATTGTTGAGCGTAATGCCGAACTTCGTCTCGATGACCCCACAAGAGTCGCCTGACACAACCTGCGAGCTAATCTGAGGATTGCAACATGCAAAAATGGATTCAACTCACGGTGTAGATAGCGGGACACGCGTTTCCGCCGCCAGCAACACAGTATGCCTCGCCCAATTGAATAGTGGTACAGGGTGCGGTCAGCGCAGTGTTCCAGCGCAACAGATCAGCGAGGGCAATATCGAACTTCTTATCTATGACGGTGCAACTGTCTCCAGAAGCAACCTTGCTAGAGGTTAGATGGGTATGTTGCTGTCAAGGAACAAAGATAGCTCACTGTGTAATATTCTGTACAATTCTGCAGAGTACCGGCCGCGATATTGGAAGGAGGCCTAGTCGGGGTTTTCATTGCTGGGGGTCCAGAAACACACAGGTTTTCCCCGATTTGAATGACGCAGGAAGAAGTAAGGTAGGGATTCCATGCGATAATATCAGCGAGCGTAATGTTGAATTTTGTCTCGATAGCACCACAAGAGTCGCCAGATGCGACCTGCATGAAGATAGTGTTAGAACGATAGGACTCCGAGAACGGTTACATCAAGTCGACTCACAGTGTATATTTTACTGCAGGTGTCTCCGCCGCCTGCGACACAGTAAGCTTCGCCCAAGCCTATGGTCGTACAAGACGAAGTAAGCGCGGTGTTCCAGCGCAATAAATCGGCAAGGGCAATGTCAAACTTCTCATCAACGCTGGTGCAACTATCTCCGGAAGCAATCTTGCTGTGCGTTGGCTGGTGCATCGCCAGCAAGGACAAAGATAGCGCACCGTGTAATATTCTGTACAATTTTCCAGAGTACCGGCCGCGATATTGGAAGGGGGCCCAGTCGGGGTTCCCGTTGATGGCGCTCCAGAAACACACAGATTCTCCCCGATTTGAATGGCGCAGGAAGAAGTAAGGTAGGGGTTCCATGCGATAATATCAGCGAGGGTAATGGTGAACTTAGTCTCTATGGTACCACAAGAGTCGCCGGATGCGACCTGCACGAAGAAGACTATTAGAACGATAATGGGTGCATCGAGTTCGACTCACTGTGTATATTTCATTGCAGGTGTCTCCACCGCCTGCAACACAGTAGGCCTCACCCAAGCCTATAGTCGTGCAAGACGAAGTAAGCGCAGTGTTCCAACGTAGCAGATCGACAAGGGCAATTTTGAACTGCTGATCGACGGTGGTGCAACTGTCCCCGGACGCGATCTGACATACTTATGTCAACTGTCGCGTAAAATGAAGAAAGGGAAGGATAGCTCTGACCGTATAATATGTTGTGCAATTTTTGAGAGAACCGGCAGCGAGATTTGACGGAGGACCTAATGCCACCGATCCCTGAATCCGGGGCGGCTGCGGAATGGAAGAGGAATCCCGTACCAGTGTTCAAAATCGGTGTCAGAGGAAAGTCGCAGTACGCGGCACCGGCAAGCAAGCCTGCGCAGGTGAGGCCAGGGTTTAGAGCCAAGAACTGCTCGCTGGTAATGTCTTGCGCAGCTGCGATTGTATCGCAACTGTCATTCGCCACGGTGGTGTAATAGTCGGCGCACTCGGTCGTGGCAAACGGCGAAACATTTTCGGGGGGAGTTTCGGGGATGAGCGTGTAGTTTCCTATCGGGAAGATGACACAGACGGCATCCCCAACCGCTGGAACAGCCGTCGCGAGTTCTGAAAAAAAGGGCGGATGAGCTTCAGAGATACCGACAAGGAAGCAGGTACATACGAGCATTCCAACTAATAAGATCTGCCTCTGTGTTGTCGGAAATGTTGGCAATGGAGGCCAGAGTGTCGCCTTCCTACGATATACGATCGGAACAGAGCGATCTAGAGCTGAGATAATGACACCCACTGCGATGTTGTAATAATATCCACACGCTGCAGTTCTTGTACCAGGAGCGACGTTGGTGGGAGCAGGCACACCGGCGGGAGTCAATGTTTCAAGACTAACAGTTGACGTGTACGGAGGGAAGGAATAACTGAACGTCGAAAAGGCGCTATAGTTAGTGCCACTCGTCGCGATTGCAGTGGTGGTGACCGATGAGAAGGGAGGATATGGTTCCACGCAATAGTAAGAGCCAGCCAACAAGTTGGTGCAGTTGGCGTTGATTTCTGTATGAATAAATCCCAGTCAGCGCCTCGATACGATAATGCTTCAACGCATCTGGACGCACCCGGATTCATCGTATACAAATCCGCCAATGTCACAGAATACTTGAGCGCGAACGTGCCGCAGAAATCACCGGCCACGGCCATGGCCCATTCCCCGCAGGCAGCCGTGGACCCGGGAGCGGTGGGAGTCGGTACTGCCGCTAGGGTTGTCGCTGTGCCAGATGGTGCAATAGGGGCACTCGTTACAGTCGCGTCTGGGAATCCGCCGTGTGGACCGATACAGATGAGGTTGCCTACTTGCTGTGAAATAAATTGACACGTGGATCCAAGACTGGGGTTGTACAGCTGTAATTGGACGGTGGTGATGTTTGCAGCAGCCGCGATGTCCGCGCAAGTGGCGTTGTTCTCTATGGTAACCCCGGAAGGTGTACCGGCAGTGACGATGGGGGAGGTCACCGACGCTGGATTGAACAGATCAAGGCTGCATTGTTCGGCCACATAGTTATAAAGGTTCTCGACCGCGACAGAGAACGAAACCGAGTTGAGCAGTGTCGCATTCAGGGTAGCTATCACACAATAGGAGCACAATTCGTTGGTGGGGAGGGATGGAATGCCACCAGAGGCATTATACCCCGCAATAACGGTCGAGCAGTAATTCTCAGAAGTTGGATCTTTGAGACACTGGACGGTGTAGGGACTAGAGATGTAGTCAACGGCGAGAGTAGGGGCGTATCCAAGGGAATTGGATCAGAGGGCTGAGAAGAGAAGACACACATTGAAGCTTACGTCGCATTTGTAGCTGTATCAAGTATCATGCTGTATCCTGGGCAAGCACTGACCACCTTGGCACGGTAGCTAGCAAGCGAAGCGGCGCAGGTCGACGTGCAGAGGGTGCCCAAGTCCTTCTCAAGCAAGGTGGTGCTTACACTGCAAAAAAATCAGCGAAGAAACCGGCAATGGTAACGCGCCCACTCACCCCATGAGGGGGATAGTCGAGTTGCAGTCAATTGTCGCAAGGAGAGCGGCAGCACAGGATGCGGAGGGGGCCGGACTAATGGGAAGAGTGCCATCCGTGTATATCGCTAATCCGGTGGTGGCATCGACCTGGGAGCTCATGTTGGCCGTCGACACGAGGGCATTGAGGTCGTCGATCACGGATGTATCTGATTGGGTTGTCGCGTTGGACGATGTCTCATTGGACAGACGTGAGGCTGCGAGTCTAAAGTCGTGATTTCAATTCCAGTACGGCCTGCATTCAGTTTGCATTCGAATTGGACTCACTGATTCAAGAGTGCTTCATGGAAAAGCTTTTTATGGGCAATTTCTTGGTCGCCAAGTTTCTTTGCAAAATCTCCAGAGGGGATGCCGGCGATAAGTCTTACCACTGCGAGCGTAGAACTGTAACACCACAGGAGACGCATGATCAAGAGGGCAAGGGGAGGAACGAAGTAGGGAAGACTGGATATCCTGCTGCTCTAGTACGGTCATTTACACTCCTCCGGAAGGCCAGGATGCAACCAGGATGAGCGGCCGAGTAGCTCGGAATGATCAACGGCACGTGCCCCTCGGTCATGTGAGAAACATCCATTTGCGGTAATTCGGCACCGCCTTCGCGACATGCCGGCCGGCTCAGCGAATCCGCGTCAGCGCTTGCGCTTCTTTTCCGGATTATCACCGCCATCGTCCCAATTCAAGACACGGAGACCAGCTGCGATGCGAATCTAACGGGCCTTGTGGCAGCAGCGCCCGCGGAACGCGGTCCCATTTGTAATGTTTCTACCTACGGTGACTTGTTTTTGGAAGCCTGTCGCGGTCGGACCAAAAGGTTTACCTCGACTGGTTCTTTTCCGATTATCGCCACCGTTCAATCCAAAACACGAAGACAAGCGAAGCTGCGCATCCACCGGGACTTGTATAATCTATGGCATGGTCGGAGGTGGTATGCCACCAACTTGAACAAACTGCCTGCTGAAATTTCTACCGGGATAACAGTGGTATAAACACCTTTGAGTCCATGTTTGCGCACCCTAACTTGGACGTCTTCTGCCGACCACCCACTTAGGATGAAGTTTGGCTTGCGAGGTGTCGCGTGTTTGCTCTGTGCGTGTAGTGAAGCGCATAAACTACCCCCGTAGTGTCCACTAAACTGTCCCCAGATCTTATTCGTGTCGTAGCGCACGCCAGTAGCACATCTACCG